>SMSQ01025785.1:0-33083 GCA_019453375.1 Ctenoplectra terminalis
AAAAAAAAATACAAAAAAAATACAAAAAAAAGATAGAAGAACGAAGCGAAGAAGAAAGACACGAAACAATAATACGAAGAAAATGTAGAAATTGTAAATCGCGATACACGTCCAGATAGTTTGCGAAAAGCGAGATGGTAGAGGAAAAGATAAGCTGAAAGTAAGGAAAACGCGAAGGGCAGAAGCTGCGTGAAGCTAGATGTGGCCGAAACTGCGTATTAATGCCCGTTCTCCGACATTAATAAAGAATAATATAATAATAATAATGAATTAAATTAATAATATTAATTGCTAAATAATTAAGCGACTAAGTCTAGAATATATAAATATTATATATATAAATATATATATAAATATATAAATATATATATATATAAATAATTGATAAATATTAGACGATAACGTATGGATCCTTAGTATTTAAGGCAGACGAAAAGTGGCGGAAAGAATACCAACTTACATACGAATATTAATTATGATTACTGGTTATTACTGTATAACATTATGGCGATTCTAATCGATTAACAAAAACAAAAAAAAGAATGGAAGCTGTGCGCCGTGCAAGCTCGCGCGCGTACGCGTGCGCAATATACATATATATATAAATATATAAATATAAATATAAATATAAATAAAAATACAGATATAAATATAAATATAAATACAAATATAAATATAAATGATACAAAAAATATAATTATTATAACGCGTAACACGTTCGCACCCGGGAAGAGAACCTCTCCCTATTATTGGGCTTTCGAGTTTTTTAGGCGTGTAAAAGCGGAGCGAAAACAAAAAGAAAACAAAAAAAAAAAAAAAAAAAGACGGAAAAATAAAGAAAAGGCGTACAAGGAATTTTCGAGGATCGCGAATCGACGACACGGAGAAGGACCCGACGCGGATGCGTGAAGGGCAGTCGGGTTTGGAGATTTAGGAGAGACGACGAGGGCACTAGGCAGGCCAAGTGTAGGCTTCGCCCTTTTTCTTTGTTTCTTGCGCGCGCGTGTCCGCCACTTCTCAGCGTGCTCTTTGCCGACTGAATGCCGGAATGGCACTTCTCTCTCGCCCCGGCGTCGTCGAAGCACTTTTCCCTTTTCCCGGGTGTGCAACGAGGGAGAAAAGAGAACGAATAAAGCACGGAAGTAGTAAGGAGGGGGCGGTTGCGTACATAGACGTAGACACGCGTGTTACACGGATGACGTGGCGCTGTTTGCATTGCTTATCGTGCAGGGAATGAAAAGAATGGAAAGGAAGGAAAGAAAACACGGGGACTGCGAGCCGTGATCGACGTATTGGAACTCGCGAGGCTCTGCGTAAGTCGGACAAGCGATGAACATGAAGTAATTAATGATAGGAAGGAAATGAATAAGAGAGAATGCGACCCGTTTTTAAGACGATGCGTGTCGATAAAAGGAGAAGAAGATAGTCACGGAGCGCGAAGAACTCTGTTATAGAGAGAAAGGAAGAAAAGGGATTAAATATACAGGGTCGCGAGATCTGACGAGCGAGTAAGAGAACGCTAAGCCCCGAGCGTTGTATCGTCGAAAGTCTGGCCTCATCCAATGCCGAAACGATGACCGTTGAATTTAATCGGCTATTGTATAGCTGTCCAATCGATAACTTGCATTATCCTCGGTACATACATACATATTACCCGTACGCGAATTATTGTATCATTGATTTACCATAATGGCGTATATGCATGACCCCATAGAGGAGCCAGGAAAGGAAACACAAGCAACGTTCACCTACACGCATTTCACACATGCTCATTGTAAACACGCATAAAACACCTACACACTCTTACGTACACGTGCAACCTGTACACGGTCACAAACACGCGTTCTAAACACCATATGATATACGCTTTCACGCGCGTCTGCGGCTTTTTAAACGAATTACCCTAATACACACGCGTACATACACGTACAGAAACAAATAGTATATATATGTATACATACACACACACACACACCCACGCAACACCAGAGTGAACCATACGCAAGCCATCAAGTTACACGAAACAAGATGTATTAAAAGGAAAACAAAGTATATATGTATACACACATACGCATGTATGCAGTTATAATACCGTGCGTCCGTACATGTACAGAACGTTAGTTAAACGGCGAGATCGCGAATCGCCAATTTGATGCGTTAGTGCGTGAGTAAGAGCTGAAACGAGAGGAACGCGTGCGATAAGGATCATATTTTGACGCGAGACAAGATTATGCGTCACTATATACACCGGATGTGTGTGAGAAAGAGAGGGAGAGAACGTGATGATGATATACGTGTGTGCGAGAAAAAGAGTCATTAAACTTTTAGGATTTACGAGCACGGTCATCTTAAAATGCCATTTGCGAATTAAAACGAAAATAAAAGTTGTAAAGTTTACGCGGATTAACACGGAAATACGTAAACGTGGGAGAACATTAATTGTGTATCGTAGCCTTAATCATGGAACGACTGGACACCAAAAATTCTTGCGTTCTTTCACGCTTCAAAGTATTTCGCTGATTGAATGGAAAAAAAAAGGGAGCGAGAACGGAGAGATGTTCCATTCGAATATTCGTAATTGGTTTAGGTTAAATGCGCCGTGAAGTATAATATCGTACGGGAAACAGGGAGGTATCATTTTCTTCGTTTTATTTTTGGCACGCGTGATATTTTGTGAAACCTTACCCAGCCCTCGAGGAAGATTCGATTCAGAGGCTCAAAAGACGTTGCGAAGCTCGAACGCCTCCCTGCTTTTTAAGGGAGGAAAAGTAAAAAAAAAGAAAAAAAAAAAAATGAAAATAGAACAAAAAAAAAGAAACCGTCGATGTGTATAAACTAATTTCGCGGACTATAATTCGCGTTTTGTTGATATCGCTGATCAAAGCTGTTTTCGTACGATACTATTATTACTATTATTCAATTCGTCAAGTGAGAGTCAACGAGCGATTATTAATTATAATTATTACAATACGACGGATATACGTGCGACAATTTTAGGTACGGTTATTATTGTATTCAATAACAGGGTAAAACAAAGAACACAAAAAAAAAGAGATGAAGATTGAGGATGACTTTAAATTGGGACGCGTGTCACGTCGAACGGCGGCCATTTTGTTTTCCTGTGCGCGGGTGTGCGTGCGCGCAATAAAAGAGAGAGAATTCCAAGAAAAAAAAAGAATAAAAAAAGAATAAAAAATAAAAAGAAGAAGAATGAATAAACAAACGAGTCAATTCTTACGAACGTTAGCAATACTTTGTCATGACCACAAAGGATAAAAATGGCAAATAATGAATGAAAAAAAAAAAAAAAAAAAAAAATAATAATAATAATAATAATGTACACGAGTAAACTATATCGCGGGTAAACTACATGTATCCTTAAGTTGGTGACGCGTACGCGCGTGACGGGTGATCCCGCTCGTTCTCAAAAAAAGAAAAAAAATAATAATAATAATAAAAGATAAAAAAAAAAAAAATAGAACGTGAACGAATCACCACCCCCGAACAAAGGAAACGTACGGTGGAACGAGTTACGATCGCGTGTGCTTTAAACGCTGCAAAAGCCGATTTCTTGCAAGCGAAACAAAATGGTAGCTGCTTCGTTACGCCCCAGGACTAACGATAAACGCGTGTAAAAACGATAAATGTGTATGCATCGGACCAAACCGGTTGGTATCCAGTGAAACAATTCGAATAACAAGGAAAATTAAGATAAAAACCGTCAAATACGAAAGAAAACTCATACATGAACACTCTAAAAAGAATAATCGAAATTTTATCGGTAAACCGTACGCTAACACATAGGCCGATACTGCTTTCAAACGAGTGCAAGGAACGAGTTACGAGGAAACAAGCGTTTCGTGGACGATATTCGATTCCGTGTTTTTATGTTTTGATCTTAACAAGGTTCGATTTACGGGATCGTTTAAAATTACGTCGATTTTATGAATGAAACACGATACTATCGAGTAAAATATACGGGAAGAAGCGTTCATTCAATGGTCGTAGCTTTGCAAGCACCTTCTGTTGTTTTTATTCTTTCGTTGCGTTCGTTGGATTCGGTGAGAGACAAATGAGTTAAACGAGCGTTAAATAGCCGCGTCGAGCGCTTCATGTATCGCTAAGCCGCGCTAATTGTTCAAATAGACGGTGAGTTGGACTTGCCGCGGACAAAAAGCGTGGAGAAAGGGAGAAAAAAAAAATACGTGGAACACATACACGAGAACATAAACATCAGCTCAAAGAACGTAACATATAATGAGTTTCGTCGTACGTAGGTTTAAGGGACGCTGAAACGAGAGATCGCAGCAGAAGGGCAAAGTAAGAAACCGTGAAGAGCATACACACAAGAAATAGAAAAGGAGAAGGCAGTCATTATTAAGTGTACAAGTTATATCTTTTCGCAATTAGGATGAAAGGCGTACCGAAAGGATCTTGGGTTCCTGGGGATGATCGTTCATCATGTTTACCATTATAAACTGTATAATTAATTATTAATGGTCCGTCTTGGTTTTAAATGGAAACAATTTTCGTTGCAGCGTGAATAGTGAAACAATGTGATACTTATTATTATCGTTGAATAATATAAGTATTTTAGAGTTACTTTTAAACTAATTTATTTTAATTATTTTAAAATCGATTCGTTGTTCTGTTATTAGTGAATTGAAGATATTTTAGCAGGAACCCGAGAGGGCTTTCAACGAGAATCCTCTAAAAGAGAATTATATATAAATATATAAATATATACATATTCGAAAGAGATCTACGATCAATTATTAATTAGAACAAAGCAAACAAAGGAAAAAAAATGCGTTCAATATACAAACGAGTTAACGCAAAAGAGAACAAAGAAACAAAAAAAAAAAAAAAGAGAAGATAGAAGTGTCGCGAGACATATAATAAGGAAGACAAGTTCTAGGGGAAGATATGAAACAAGAGCAAACAAAATATATATGTGAGTACAGTCCACGCGTTTATATTTATAAATATGAAATACATTAATATTGAAATATTACGTCTATATCTACATCTAGTATATATATAAATATATATAAATATAAATATAAATATATATATAAATATAAATATACATATTGAACGATTAAGAAAGGCAAGAAATATATTATGACTATATATATATATATATAAAATAACTAATTAAGGCGACAAACAGACAAAATAAAAAAATATGAGGATTATGGAAGATGAACAGATATATTGAGACATTGTTTTATGCATTTGTATATATATATAGTTATTGATGTTTTAAAAGCTAATATACTATTGTACTGAACAATTTTTCGATGATCACCATCGATGATCGTAAGAGGAGAGCTGAGCGTGGGTGTAACCAGGGTGGGTGGGGGATAGGATGAAGGTTGATAGAAATAAACGTAAAGAAAGGCGAGAGAGAAAAAGAGAATGTGAAAAAAAATGGGGAAAGAAATGCGAAAGAGGCGAGCTCGTTGTGCGATACAGTCCAGTCTTCTCTTACTTTGCAATGCTGTTTCGTTTTTTACACGAGGAAATACATTTTTCCTGACGAATTTTTCTCGATTAATCAAACGCAGAAAGAAGAAGAAAAGAAAAAAAAAGAGGAAACAAAGAAATAGGGGCACGATGGCATAAAAGTTCAGAAGACGTCGCTCGCTGATCGACCGAGCTCGATCACTCGTCGCGCAATTAACACGCTCACACGGACACTTCTACATTGTACACGTATAATAAACACACATACAGACCCCGACACGTATATATATAAATATAAATATAAATATACACGCGCATAAATAATAAGTAATAATTACGATAATCGAAAAAATATATATTATATATATATATATATATATATAAATAATATAGGCAGCGAGATGAGGGTAGGGGAAAGGAAACGGAGGTCACAATTGTAAAGAGAGTGCGAGGAAGATGTTAATCAAGTGAGTAATCGATTATTGTCATTCCGTGATTGTACGGTGAAATTGAAATCAGAGGTACACGACATAACATTTATCGCGATAGATGTACGCGACAAACGTGTACGATGATACGAGAATGAGTGCAGTGAAATAGCAGCCACTTTATGATACTTAAGTATTTTCGGCACTCGAGTGCACGAAGCGGTCATAAGTAACGTTTTCGTTGTTCTTGTTATCGTTAAAACTATCGTTATTGTGAAAAAATATTGTTTTTCTACAGCGGCTATAAAAACGCAAACGAAAAATATTTATTTTAGTTTTCTTTCACACACGATGGAAGGATTTTATTGTTCCTTCGTTGAATCATCGTAAACTCATTAGTAAATCGTTTCCAACTTCGACCACCTCGCGTTAAACGGAGTTAAAGTATCGTGAAGTCGTTCGATCGTACGATATTTCGTAGAGAATAAAGCAATATCGAGTAATAATTTAATGAAGAAGCCACAGCGAGCAAATTCGACATAATCAAGCGCATTTAAACCGTTTGCAATTAATCAACTATATTGTACGAAGAAGATTATACATCCATAGGAGAGATAGTACGCGGACTTGAACGCGACACGGTCCATTAATGTTCACGTAGAGTCCAATCTGTTCGCGCTTGACCCAACAGCAATAGTTGCTCGCGCATAAATGATCGTTCATCATTTTCAAATAATGTTTCACGTTCAGTCTGTATTAGTGATAACGATATAACGATTCCATAATTGGAACAGACGAATAGAGTGGCCCAAGCGATTTCAAACATTAGATTTTACGACACACTGTTTTTAATTGTATCACTTTCTACACCGTACAATTGTTCTGTACACCCATACACGTACATAGACACCTTTGACCACAAATTTTCCTACGATACAACGAGAACAATACTCTTCGAAACAAACGTACACATCAGCATATATGAAACACGTATTATACACGTTTAATAATCTCGTCCAACATAAATTACACTAATAAATACACCCAGTATACTTACACGAATGAAACAGAGGCAAACAATTATGATGGAAAACTAAAAAATTTCACTTCGTCTCACGGATTCGTCGATATCGATCCTTCGATCACTTTCTACGCACCCTCTATTTCTTGACTGCTGATATGTTTCCTAGAACGGCTAGTTTATCTTACTTTTGCTGTGCGACACGAATCTGCGCATTTCGTTTTTGGTTTCCTCAACCGAAAGCTGACGCGACAGACGACACACGAAGCGTTTTATCTTTGTACGAAACGGAGGAAACGCGGACACGATGCCACGATATTCGAAAACAACCCTCGTCGCTCTGCGCGCGATGTGAATGTTTCGAGAGAAAGAGAGCGAGAAAGCGAGTGAAAAAGAGGATGAGAGATAGAGGAACAGAGAGAGTGAGAGCGAGATTGTGAGTAAAAGAGCGAAAGGGAGAGAGAAGGAGCGAAAGGGTGAATGCAATGAACTCGCAGAAGTCCGTAGATAGATAGACAATTTTCGAAACAACGTTTTCGTGCGTACGAGAAGATCGTTGCTGCGACCTGACACGAAAAGTTTGAGCGTTTCCCTCTAACTGGCTGGCTCGGACTTGCCGGTACCTTTGGTTTCGATTTCGATTTTTAAGTCTGTTCGAGTAGCGTTTTGCTAACTGGCGAACAGAGGGAAATGCTTCAACGAGTTCACGATTCGATCGAATCGACTTTCAAGTCAGTTGTAATATAATCGATCGATTGAGATCGTGATGCTCGATCGGTGATTCTTTTCTTTTCTATTTTTTTTCTTTTTTTTTTTTTGAAGTGGAATGTCGCAGCCAAAGACGTAGGCTAAAGGATCCTACTTAGGAGTTATTTTTATTCGCGCGTCACGGGAACACTGTGGGCCAACAGAGCTCGCTCGTTTATTATTATTATTATTATTATTATTATTATTATTATTATTATTATTATTATTATTATTATTATTATTATTATTATTATTACTACTACTACTACTACTATTATTATTATTATTATTATTTTCTTGTTTTTCTTTTCTGTTGACTTATACTGTATTGTAATAATGATTATTTCTATCGTTCGATTACTATGAGCAACGTTATTGTCGGGTTGTATTATTGTAACGCGTCCTACTATCATTTTCTATTTGTCACGATGCAATAACCCACTGTGTTACGAATACAGTCGTCATTGTATTTTGAGCCGATGATTTCGTTTACTTCGAATTTCATACCGAGCAGAAATAGCGGCTCGAAGAAATCGTGAGGCGCGTCGTTGACGCCAACGAGAGTATTCTGTTCCGCGTGTCGATTATAGAGAAGCGTTCGATACGAACGAGAGCTCGCGTTTTAAAAACAAAACAAAACAAAACAAAACAAAAAAAAAAAAGCTTTCTCATAAGATCGGTAAGAAACCTAAAATCTGATTCGTGTTACAAGCCACTTTTAACCAATTAAAAAGACGTCCAGGCGATTTTTTCGAGTCGCGGCTTGATGAAACGTGAACATAACCCCATACGATATATATATGTATACATATATATATATATAGATATATATATGTATATATACATATTATATATATACGCGCACGCAAAGCATAAAATATTACGATAAGTATATTTAATCAGGTAAATTACACGTGCACACGTTCGGATGCGCAGTTACAAGTAATCTGTTAATATTCTTCCTGCGCGCAGAAAAAAGGATATTACAGCCACGAGCTTCGATAAAAGTTTTGCTAACCATCATACAGTAACATCATAAAAAGTACCATTTTCGATTAGATACGCGTTATTATCGAAATACGTTATCTTCTTTCCGATATGATTGTTCGTGCGATCGTTTGATTTCACGCTTCAATCGTTGAAACAGGAACAAACGATCGAACATAAGACATCCGATTAATATCCAAGTTTCATGTATTTTAAGTATCAGTCAGAGCGTTGAAAATTTTCACGATCATATTTCTGTTATCGTACGAAAGGATAATTTCAACGAGTATTTTAAAGAACCTTTTAAGCGTTTCATTTCAACGAACACACTTTTCCGTGGGCCAATTGAAGCGACTGCTGAGCGAGTATTTTCAATGCCGATAAATTTACAATATTATTTGACCGTCCTGTTTTGCGTTAAGTTACGATACCGTTGCATGCTGTTCCCTGCACTATCGTGACGTTCTTCGTTTAGGCTATTATGTTATTGTACCAGTTTTACTGCAAACGTTCGGTGCCCGTTTGTGCAACTCGTAAAAGAAAACGCGATAGCGACCATTATGTAACGTTTCGTCCCTCTCGCTCCTCGGTTCGATTCTCTTTCCCATCGCACGAGTGTGTTCGAATTGGTAAAGCGAAAGTTGTTACACTTTATATGCTCGTTCCTAGATGGGTGATACGAATCGATAGATAACTTGACAATTATCTTCGAAATTGTGAATATTCGAGATCTCCGTAGCGGTAATAGCTGGTGAACGGAAAAGTAAGTGTTTCGTTCGACTTAGCTTCGAAACACGTGTTTATTGCTTGTTTTTCAATTTACATATCGTGTCGATCTACGTGATCTAAAAATTGTTTCGTGCTTTAGCGCTGTGTCGTGTCACTGGTCGTCAATTTTCGCGGACTTGAAAATTTCTTGCTTCTTTTCTCTCTGTTTGGCCGAAGCATCGGTCGATTATCGATATTGCAAATTGTGCCATTGTTCTGTTTCTCTGTTAATTTCTTCAACGATCATGGATAAATCATGCAAACGTACTCGAACACATTGACACACGTACGACAGCACAATTTCATTCGTCTCTTCCGTAAGATAAAATAAATTTAAACGAATGAAAAGAAAAAACAAAAAAAAAAAAAAACAAAAAAAATACAAAAAAAAAAAAGAGAGAAGTCTGAGATTTTTGTCGATCTTGTCGATCCAAAATGTATTTAAAGGGAACTGCATCGTGATCGTTGTGTGCATGTGCGAGAAGTAAAAAGAGTTCACGAATTTTAAGACACTCGCTTTATCCCGTTCGTCGTTGTTCTTACTTTTGTGATATGTCTTTTCGTTGTCGCGTTAAAGAACCGAGGAACACCGAGTGTTCTGTTGTACACGGCATGTTATGAATTTATCGGGAGTTTGAGAGTCTCGTCATTCACATCGTCGAATTAGGAAACAATTAAATAGATGCGATTCTGTTTCAAACGCATAGAAAGGGAACGGAGCAGAGTTTTTTAAAAATATTTTTTACGACACCTCGCGAGAAATACAAGCAAAGGCGGATTGATGATAGCACGAAAGAACGAACGGAAGCTCGGCGGTATGGTACAGCTTGCAATGAGGAAACTTGCAATATAACAAGCAATAAATAAGCCACTTTTAATTCCATGTATATTAAACAATTATGTGGATGCTTAATGAGATTTATTGAATTAAACAAGCAAAAAATAAAAAAAAAAAAAAAAGCCAAGAACTAAGACGAAATACCGATTTTACATATTCTTACTAATCGTAAACGATTACAATACGTATAGTGACATACTAAATTATACGATTATGTATCGATTTAAAAGAGCAGATTAAAAAAAAAAAAAAAAAACGTAAATAAAAAAATATAAAAAAAAAAAAAAAAAATCGAAAAAAAAAAATTATAAAAAAAAAAAGCAAAAAATTAAAACGAAAAACAAAAATTAAATATTCTTACTAATCGTAAACGATTACAATACGTATAGTGACATACTAAATTATACGATTATGTAACGATTTAAAAGAGCAGATTAAAAAAAAAAAAAAAAATCGAAAAAAAAAAATTATAAAAAAAAAAAGCAAAAAATTAAAACGAAAAACAAAAATTAAATATTCTTACTAATCGTAAACGATTACAATACGTATAGTGACATACTAAATTATACGATTATGTAACGATTTAAAAGAGCAGATTAAAAAAAAAAAAAAAAATCGAAAAAAAAAAATTATAAAAAAAAAAAGCAAAAAATTAAAACGAAAAACAAAAATTAAATATTCTTACTAATCGTAAACGATTACAATACGTATAGTGACATACTAAATTATACGATTATGTAACGATTTAAAAGAGCAGATTAAAAAAAAAAAAAAAAATCGTAAATAAATAATTATTAAACTAAAAAGCAAAAAAAAGCAGAACGGCTGCGGACGGGCATCGCCGCGCAGACGGTAATGTCTAATCTACATAAGTACGTAAAAGTTTCAATTTTACACTACCGATAATAATGACATAACGGTAAGGCTCTATATAAGATATAATGATGATTTATAATAATTATAACGTTGTACAGAATATTTATGAAAGGTGCGCTGCTGGCGAAAGAGCCGTGCGTTTCTTTCTGTTCGTCGTTCGCGAACGCGAAAAAAAAAAAAATTAAAGAAAAAGATAAACAGAGAGAAGAATAGAGACAAACGAAGAGCAAAGAATAGACAAATGAGAAACATTTGCCTTTCGCGAAATCAATAAATATTGTTCGAATTAGTCGTCGTGATTTGAAATCGTCGATAAATTTTCAAACACCAAACCTAAGGTGTGAACGAACAACGCGCGACTCTCTATCCAAAAGCGGCCAGACTATAATGGATGTTTTGTAAGATAAAGCAAAACGATCACGGATTATATTGAGATCGCGTTCAGAGAAACGTATAGTCGATTGCGTATTCGAGATCGCTCGAATCAACTCGACGACGCCTTTCTCGATGCAAGAATTAAAAAGAAAAAAAAAAGTTAGAAAAGAAATAAAAAAAAAAAAAAAAANGAAAAAAAAAAAATAAAAAAAAATAAAAAAAAATAATAATAATAAAACAAAAACAAAAGCGAAACAAAATAGAAACAAAAGATAGAAAGTGAGAGAATTTATCCGCCGCAGGTGTGTGGCGTAAGAAAGGGCCGATAATCTAATTCATTGTGTATGTATACAGACAAAAATAAATATAATATTGCGATTATAAATATTAAACTAATAAAGAATAAAAAAACATTGTACCCCTCTGTACATATAAATATATATTATAATACGATGATTATTACTATATGATTTATTATAAATATATATACATAAATATAAATATATCTCATGAATTCACATTATTATGTTTATTATTGTTTACTTATTATTATTAAAATTATTATCATTGCGATGATAACGAGGATGATGATGATTATTATTATTATTATGATAATATTATTAATATTTAAGAAAAGGTTCACAACGTGCCGTGTGTATGTGGGAATAAAATATATAATATAATGGACATTGTTCAATTCAATCCAAACGTCTTTGTTGTTTTTCTCTTTCCTTAATTCTATTCTTACATCATATCCTAATTACATTGGATCGATCTTCCTCCGTATTGTTTATGTTTTCTTTATTTAAAAATTCATACTTACCTTTATACGTTGCAACAGCGTTACCTTATTCGATTACGTTAATATCTTGAGATCGTTTTACTTTCCTGTCCGCAATGTTAAGATGAAAGGATATCGAATTAATTCCTCCATTATTCGCAACAACAGTTCTTTTATCTCTATTGCTAAATTTTATCACGAGAAANCCGATAATCTAATTCATTGTGTATGTATACAGACAAAAATAAATATAATATTGCGATTATAAATATTAAACTAATAAAGAATAAAAAAACATTGTACCCCTCTGTACATATAAATATATATTATAATACGATGATTATTACTATATGATTTATTATAAATATATATACATAAATATAAATATATCTCATGAATTCACATTATTATGTTTATTATTGTTTACTTATTATTATTAAAATTATTATCATTGCGATGATAACGAGGATGATGATGATTATTATTATTATTATGATAATATTATTAATATTTAAGAAAAGGTTCACAACGTGCCGTGTGTATGTGGGAATAAAATATATAATATAATGGACATTGTTCAATTCAATCCAAACGTCTTTGTTGTTTTTCTCTTTCCTTAATTCTATTCTTACATCATATCCTAATTACATTGGATCGATCTTCCTCCGTATTGTTTATGTTTTCTTTATTTAAAAATTCATACTTACCTTTATACGTTGCAACAGCGTTACCTTATTCGATTACGTTAATATCTTGAGATCGTTTTACTTTCCTGTCCGCAATGTTAAGATGAAAGGATATCGAATTAATTCCTCCATTATTCGCAACAACAGTTCTTTTATTTCTATTGCTAAATTTTATCACGAGAAACTTTCTTTTAATAGAATAACACAACCAACAAAACTTGTTTTTTTTTTTCGTCTACGACATTTTTATGTTTTGCGTTTTGGTCGAGAACGAAACTATCGATAGGTCGATTAAAAAACATGGCGTTAGCCATGGTACATTTGGTTATCGGTATTTTAAGTGTAAGTGTCAAACGTGACATGCATTTTCTTTCAAACGCCGCATGACAATTTGATTGATAACGTTGTCTATTATTTAGAACGAAATGGGTATTTTCTTTGCAAAGAAAAAACCACCGAGCCGTGTCACCGAACAGGACAAGGCTATCTTGGTACGTTGTTTCGCGAAATTTTCTAACCTCAAACACTCACGTTTCAACCATCGAATAATATATTATACTGTTTTGCAGCAATTAAAACAAACTAGGGATAAAATCAAGCAATATCAACGAAGAATCGAGCAAAATCTTGAAAAAGAGCGGTTACTCGCGAAGAAGCTCATAGAAAATAAACAAAAAGAGTAAATGTCAAGTTTCTGGATTTATATTTCCATTTTATTCACTTTCATTCGTTAAACGTTATAAAAAATGTTTACAGGCGAGCCTTGCTTCTGTTACGGAAAAAGAAGTTCCAAGAACAAATATTATCAAAGACTGACGGTCAACTAGAGAATCTAGAACGTATGGTACACGACTTAGAATTCGCACAAGTTGAATTGAAGGTTATAGATGGCCTAAAATTGGGGAATACAGCATTAAAGAAACTGCACGATTTGTTATCCATCGATGAAATCGAAAGGGTCATGGATGAGACGAAGGAAGGCATCGAGAAACAGAGAGAACTTAATGAAATATTGTTGGGAGAGCTTACGCAAGAAGATGAGAGCGAAGTTGAAGCAGAGCTTGACGCTTTGTTAGCGGCTGAGGTTGAAGAAAAAGCACCGAAAGTGCCAGAGGTTGTACCATTGCCCGAGGTACCGGAAGAAATACCAGAAGAAATACCAGAAGAATTACCAGAGAAGAAAAAAGGTAAAGCCTTTACCGTATAAAATTAATTGCCGACATATTAATGGTTATATTTAATTGATTAATATTTTTCCGACTTTACAGAACGTACAAAAGAAAAAACACACGAGGCTGTTGCACTAGAAGCATAAAAAGGTGATAACTATCATTAGTAATACTTTTATTCTATTGGCAATTTGCACGGGGGTCTGTGTATATATGTACAGTACATTGTATGTATGGCTCAGCGTGAATAGTTCTCTTACCGGGATCGATAGAGTGTAATTATGGGAATGGGAGTTACGTTTTATTAACAAGGTGTCTTTTAAGTACCGAAGACTGTTCTCTATCGTATATAAAAGTGTATGCACGTGATTTCGATACAGTGATCAGAGATTTCTATAGAGTGTGTATATGATTCAGGCAAATGTATATTGCTCTTACAGATATTACACACTTCATGTATGTTTAATAATATTAATTATATTTGTACTGACTTGTATGTACAAATACCTTTTTACCTTATTATTGGCCTCTCTTGTGTGTAGTTATACGAAAAGTGAAAAAGATTGAAACCTTTTAATAAATATGATTTTATTTACAACACGCTGTGCGAATTATCAAGTTCAATTTAGAATTGAATTCTGCAGCAAATCGCAAGCAAATCTTGTAAATATAGACTGAAAAGGAATTTGTAAATATCGTAAAACCTTTCCTGAAAAGCGAGATTGTTTTGGATTAGAGCGGGTGTAAGTATTTCTTCTTATTATTGCACCTCTGCAAATATTGTCAAATTAAAAACAGTATTGAATAACGCAATTAAGAATTCTTTTTTTTTGTTTTTTATCAATCCTTAAATTACGATGACATTATACATACTGATTAAAAATTTTCTTTTAGGTGATGAAAATTGATATGATATCCCAGTTATTCTAACCCGCAATATTTAAATTTCGCCTGCAATAAAAAATTTGCATAGTTCCCACTTTTCTCATCCGCGATGAACGATAAGGAATATGCATAAACAGAAGGTCACGCGTGACAAGTCAGCGTAAATTATTCAGAGACTGATAAGATAAACCACCCGTCGAGACATTCTTAATTACGCCTTATTGTTTTTGAAATATTTTACGCTTATTTATTCTATGCATTTTTACTCTTACTTACAAAGTAAATGGAAAAACGATCCATTTAATTTGCTCAGAATACATTACCAAGTTAACGATGTCGGTCAATTGTTAATCGATAGGTTCATCAAATTTACTTAACATCTATCTTATGACAAATAGTAGGATGCGACAATTGTCCCAGTTTTACTCATTCAAGTTTGTAGAAAAAGCATAATCAGATTGGCCGACCAGTTGTGCTATAAGACGTCATAATTTAGTATCATTTGACCTGTGCATCATTGTAATTTACATAATTAGCCAAACACTTTATGCATATTAAGTATCTCGTAGGTCATCTAGGTGACTCGTATAAAAATTTGTCTTTCATCAATATTCTTTTTTTGTTAGCAATAACAAGATATTTCCCAAATCTTAGAGATCAGAACATTTAAATATATACTAATCGTAGAAGTAATTTAAATCGTTAAAAAGGTTGTTTCACTCAATCGGAAATATGGAAATGTCGTAGGTTTACAACTTGTAAACGATGCAAATCAACTTCAGTATATAGTAACTAAAATTGGTGGTTTTAATAAAAAATTAAAAGAGTTGTGCACAATTGAATAAGTTAGAACCGATGAACAAGACATTAAAGACTTTTATAGTCTTTTCACGACCAAGTGTTCCTACCGGTTTTGTAAATATATTACAGATGTATTTTTCCATTCGTCTATTTTAGCTGAAGATTTACATTCTTACGTAGCGATCAGTTTTATATCCATCCATGACCGATGTGATGCAAAAATACGTTAACATCTGATGTATAAGGCGACTTAAAATAATACTTACAATCGATAAATGAGCCTAACTGATGGTTAAATTTTACTTTCCAACTTATTTATTTCCAACATTTTCCTTTCACACGCATCGAAGTAAAGATCTTTTTCTATCCTGTCCAAATTGCAATGTTAATGCTTCAAAATCGTTAAAAAATGTTCACAGTGTCTTCGATCCACGTCGCCTTACTGTATTTCTTTCAAAAATTAATTTTTCCTTCGTTACCATTCACTATAAACCTATACACTACTCTATCGCAAATATGCTCAATTATTCAACAGAACAAACTGTCAGCTGTTCGATTTCCCAATTTACATATGTAATATTATCACAGCGTTGCTTTCCAACTTTTCAGACATGTCAGATGAAAAACTTATGAGTGTATATTCGTATCGCGAAGCATTACGCAGTTCGTTTGTTCCAAAGTACTTAGAAGCCTCAGTAGGTTGTTTCAGTAATAAAATACCGTGTAGAGAATCATTTTCTTTTTTTTTTTCCGATGTAAAAAACCAATTATTAAATCAAGAACAACTTTTTTTTTTCCTTAGATTACAAAATAATCCCTGGACTTTGTCTCTATAATCCTTTATTCATTTTTGTTGTAACCAGCTTCGTTTCAATAATATTTGCATCTCGCGCCTTGTACCAAACAACGCTGGCATGCAGCGATTTTGTTTGATCCAGTGAATCTTGTTTGTACAGCGGAAAACGTCGCTTGAATAGGCGATGTCTGATGTATTTAACTTGGTCTGTCGAATCCAGATAAGACCAGCTTACGGCGCCAATAACAACGTTCAAATTGTTTTAACAAATCGTATGGCGCCTCTGGAATCGTTTCGAAGCTACGATACGATTAACACGATTTCAATGGTCAGGGACGATCACAACCTGATGGTGTAATTGTATTGATCGAATAATAATCACCGATAATCAGTTACCATCGATTAATCGCGTTAACCAGGCACTCTTGCGTAAATAAAAGATATATTCGCGCCTAACGATCACTATGCCAATTACGACGTTAATTATCCTTGGGAGTTGTCGCTTTTTACTGGTGCTAGTTGTTCGATGGAGACGGAATTTTTACCGAAAGAGATTCAAATCATCAATTAGCATCGTCATTTAATACTTGAACTATTTTCTAGTCTTTTCATAAATATTCATATCTTCATAATAATGAATAATTATTTTAACGCGTTATATAACTTGCGATTAATTCGCAGCATAAATTACTTTTTTTACTAAATTCCACATCCAATTAGAAACAAACGATTCGCTTTAAAATTAATTACATTTCTTTTAAGAACAAAGTGTGCGTTATTCAAATATTTTCCTTGTTCGTTAACGCAGAGATCATTTTTAAACCAGAAGTGTATCGAGAAATGATAGAAAACACGCAAGAATTAACAATGAAAATATATTAAAAAATTACAAAATCAAATCCATAGTCGTATCAAACGATACTGTTTAATTATGATGCAAACCCAGAATAAAGTCTACAACGAGATATTTCATGTCGAACACGTTCGATCGTCAAAGAGTACGTGATGCAAGATCGTAAAATTTATGTGAATTCTAAAATCGCGGGGAAATCAGTGTGTTCATCGAAAGCTGGGAAACACGGGAAATTGACGAATAAAATGGCTTCCGGGCGAGTAAAGGTTCTGGAAAATCAACGGAATTATTGACGATTCGCGTACAGGCTGTGCCGATCCTAGCAGTAAATTTCAGGAAGTATCGCAGCCTCCTGATATTTAAAATGACGTCTGTACGGATCAGCGATTCCGTATTTAAAACCGGATGACCTTCGCAAAACGAGAGAGACGAAGAGAAAGCAAGAACGGCCGAGGAACGGGATCTGTTGACTAACATCCGGCCGCGAAGCCTTCGTTTCTTTTCCTTTTCTTTTCACAAGCCGAACATCTCGCTCGCTTTATTCATAAGCGTGCTGCAGTTCCGGATATTTCAGCAAGTTCAATGATTTGTAATCAATTAATAGAAGAATCGTGACGTCAAGCGTTGGATAATATTAAAGACACGAAAGACGTCGTATTGCATCGAATCACGTTTCTCATTTTATCGTCGATTATATCATTTTGAACGTAGAATTTATTGAATTATTCATCGGTATCAAATTTTCTTGAATTTCAAATTTCAGTTTAATTAATGGAATATGGATGATTTTCTTTTTTTTTTGTTTAGCATCGTTTGTTTCATTGTAAAATATGTAACATTCAGTTTTGTTTAGAGGGTTTCAATATTTCGTACCAATTGTTACCTCTTTGTAGTTACATTTTCTATCGCGACGTAATTTCTGGAATGTTTCCAAATGATTTCATCGTTCCAAGATGACTCTGATTGTGTTTCCGTGGGCACGAACGAGCCGAGAATGCTTAAAAGTGTCAATCTTGCTACTTAGTGTCGATTTTCTGTCTATTGGCGGTGGCGTTGCCGTACAAAATGACGAAACTGATTGAAAACAAGTTAGACACAATTTCGACAATCAATTAGTCTAGATAACAAAGAATCTTGCCTGATGATTTACGACTTCAAATATAGCCCTACCTGTTTCGTTTATTGAGCAGCAAACGATGACGTCTCTTCGTTTCAGGTAGAAATGCAGAATCGATCTCAGTTTGTTTTTCATTAAAGTTTTCACCAAATGTTACGCGCATAAAGGATGTTTACGAAATTGTTTGCTTCGAGCATAAAATATGTTTCGCGCGTTACAAAGTTTGTTAAAGCTTCGACAGTAAAGAAAGAATATACAGGCTCATTGTTTAAATTAATCGAAACGAAAAGTTCGAAGCAAACAAAGTTATCGTGCATCGGGTTTTACCCTAAGTTTAACGAACGATTCCATCTCACGATAAATAACTTCCTCGGGGCGTAAGGATTTTGTACAAAGTGGCTGCGAAAAATATTCCGCGGAAAAGTAAGATATCTTATCTCATTAGGAATATCGGAGATAAAATATTAAGACGTCACTTTGTTTGTGTCGCATTGCGTGACATGTAACAGGTAAGGTTTTCGGATTGGTCAGCGTGTCTTGAACTTATTGTTTTCACCGAGGCCTGACCTCGTTAAATTCGCCTTATCGAAGCAATTATATATCTGGCTATCGGGAATTTAAACTTCTAGAAATGAACAGGTCACTTTGCGCGACAATAGTAGAAGCCTTAAACAATTATTTACTTTACGGTTTAAGTAAATTTCCACGATGCTTTCGATATAGATAAGGATGTACAAAAATTCGAGTTGAACTTTCAGCTTTCTTTGGTTCCCCTTTTACAATCTCATAATCCTTCTACGTTTAAAGACCCGAGTCTATTTTTATTCCGCGTTACGTTATCGCATTTAAAGCCGAGTTCAAATACTTTCGGCTTCTCCCGAAACTCTCATCAAGGATTCGCAGTGTATTATTTTCACAAACAATCGTGTCGATGCTCTGCAAAATATAACCTCCTGTTATGTCGAATCAACTCGTTCCTTCTCCTCTCGTTACATTTACTTCAAACGGAAGCAACGATTCGTCTTGTAATAACAGTAACAACGGACCAATCACCTTAAATTGCCCAAAGCATTGATTTGCTTACACTGATTCACCTTCGTTAGTGTTCCTTCATTGAATTTACATTGAATCGCTCCTAAACCTATTCTATTGATTTCGAGTACACGATACCTGTCTTATACAATGTGTAACAGTACTGCGCGCAAATCTCTTCTGTTCGAAGGTTGCGGAAGTGCCATGAGAGAAATAAAAGTTTAATGCTATATGAAAAACACGATACACGGTATCTTTCATAACAATGGAATCTTGTATTGTTTTGTAACATTATCTCAAGTTATCGGAGGGAAATAATTTGTTCGTGGTTAAATTACGTGTATCGAGAGGAGCGACTGATTTTTACGGAACAGAATCGCAAGACAGTTTCAAGTACACATCGATTGATACAAAAGTAATAAAATTCTAAAGAAACACCGAGTGGTTCTCATCGAATCAACCTTTTTGTTTTATCCGTTCCTGGCGAAGCTGTTGACGAAATTATGGTGCCAGGATTCTTCCACAAATTAAATTCTAAGCCTTATTTCGAAATCTTTCGGTCATATTTGTGTCGTAGCAGATCGATAAACGGTCACATTTTAGAGTGATTTACTTCTTTATTTCTTGACATATATTTTCGTTCTTGAACGTCCAAAAGATCGTTGCAAAACACGTATTACACACCCATAAGAAATATTATCAAAATATTTTGTTCGGAACGCTACGGCATGGCCAAAAAATGAAATTTAAAATAACCATCTAAATATAGTGTATAATAGATGATATTTTCGCAATCCAGAAAATTGTCCGATAAATAAGTTTCATTTTAAAAAAACACGTCGGGTTAAAATTTTCTTTCTATAAATAACTTTAGAACGAGATACTCGACGATACAGAGAAGGTTAATACACTGCAAATAATTTTATCGATAACGACAGCAAAGAGACGGCATCGGTTTACGGTTCTGTCCAGGGGAGCGGCCGAAGAAAGTCATTACTAGATTCAATAAAAAAAGGTAAAATATTTCGACCAAGGGAAAAAATGCTTTAATTGGGCGGAAGAACAATGGCACAAGGCGTTGCATACCGACGGGTCATAGTGAGTCATACTCGTATACAAGGTGAGACAACACGATAAAATAAGCGACTTTGCCAACTCTTACCATGGAAATTAATTTCTACAGAATACAACGTCAACTGGAACGTGTTATACATATTTTACCTGTTATTTGTGCTTCTAATCTCTGGACTAGCGAAACTTATAATCTCTCCAAACAGGACGTCAATATGCTTGCAAATATGTTCATTCAAGAAACTTGGGCGATCAATTCTAGATGGGAATTGCGATGTATAAAAATCACCCGAAAAACTGACTCGACACGCAAACAACGAAACGGTTAGATTTTACAATGACCGTCCAAGTGCTGAATTTGGATTCCCGAAGAACGTTCTACCTCATTCAAAACACCGGAAATGATATTTTCACAGGTCGTGGTAGCACGCCGATGCATATCTCTCCCGGTGCATCGGCACACGAATCCCATTTAAATTATAATTTTGCAAGATCCAGACGGTAACATTGCCATTTGGTACGTTGAACTTTCTCAACTTGTGCTACGAATTTCAACAAGCTTCGACGCCATTGTTCCACCATAGGATAATAAAGAAATCACGATAACGACCTTCTTTGTTCCTTAAAAGACCAGATCTTGAGTGACACGAGAAACACTTACGCGTTTCTCGTAACGTCTACCGATTTTTTCTCTTTTTTTTTTTCGCAACGTTAATGACTTCGAAGATGCATCGAGTATCAGAGTTGGCTAACTTATCGAAGAGTTGGGCGATGATGTGCAACGAAGCTGATACACCGGTGAGATTTTACAAATGGAACGAGACGCGAAAGAGTCCTCTCGACTGGAGAACGTATAATTGTACCGTTGCTCCAAACGAGGTTGAGACGTGCCCACGATGCAGAGCGAGCCTTGAAACGAGCAACTGGTTATTTCGAAGCGTTTCCTGACCACTTGTCGTTTTAGATACGTCTTCGTGCGATTCTTTTTTAATTCTCTTCTCGATCTCGTCGCCCGAGAAGCGCTAGGCATCTTTCGTTTCAATTAGATGGCACAGGTCAAGTGAGAAGCGGTAATAGACGATAAATTGAAATTAATGTCTGTGTTCTTGATCACGTACGATGGACGTGTTTCGATCCTCCACACGAACGCAGAAAACGCGTCGGATTAACGCGAAGCCGTTTCGTTTCTTTATCTTCTCGACATTGTTTGCAGTTATAGATAATGCTTCCAGTCTTAGTGCCGTTTTTGAGGTAATGGCCGGCTAAATGTTATTGTCAATAAAAACTAATGTTAGATGAATCATACTTGCACAAATTATGCAGTGCACCAGTTATGTGAGAAAAAAAATTGAAAAATATCGCGTATCGTCGATGCAAAACAAAAAAAAAAAAGAAATATGAAAAAAAGATGTTTTGAATAGCGGAGGATACACGGGAAGATTATCATATCCGGTTTGTTGAACGAAAAAATCATTTAATATTTTATGATATACATTTTTAATAATCGTCTTTATTTTGCTGTGATACGAATTTCTTAGGTAGTGTGGAAAATTCCGTAGATTAAATGTGAAACTTAGAATTGATGGAATGTCAGGTTTAGAAACTATTGCAAGGAATTTTCGTATTGTCAAAACATTTTCAATACTTAGAATGATTATATTTGCTGTGATATAAAATGCAAAAAAATTTTCTCCTACTTCTTTATGGAATTAATTTTTATATAGATATAAATAATCATATTCTGATAATACATTATACGAAGACAATATTGAGATAGATATATCTACTACATCAAGTTGGTCTGCGTTAAATTTCAAGTACCCACTCAAGATATTCTATGATCTAAGCTTAAGTAGTTTCAGACATTCGAAGCCAGACAATCGTCGTACGTGCATCTAGATGCAACTACGTCCAAAATATTATTCAACAGAGCATTTACCTCGCTCGAACTTCAAATCTACTTGCAATCGAACAACAGTAACAAAAAACAATTTATATTTTCTAACAAATTCTCCGCTAAAAAAAAAAAAAACAAAAAAAAAAGCACAATACAGAGTGTTTCACAATCAACGCAAAAAAACTTTTACAAGTCGATTAAAAATGATCGAAACAGCGTTTTAAATTCGCAAAACACTGTCTATTCTTAAGACGATCTTTGAGAAACATTGAGAAAGTTTCTCAAACTTTTTATCCCCATTTTAAATCACCCTATACGAAACACTCCCATGGTTCAACTCCTACGATAACCCAACCCATCATCTGACACACGAAATGTATTCCTCGTCGTTTCGCCATTATCATAACAACAGAATTGAACAATTATATCAACACATGTTGCCACACGACTGACAAAAAATGCTACAGTTGCAGAGGAAAGCATGAAAAGAGGCTCTCGATCCGTCTAAGTACCTAGGGTATCGTGACATTCAAGAACCGGGTTCCCCACGTAGCGGGAAGGCAACGCAACCTCACGTCTGCGCTCACATCAATGACACACTCTATACTCGTAGCCGAGTCGAGCGGTAAAACTGGCAGCGTGGGTTAGACAGCGTACAGAAGAAGGAATCGTGCCAGTCCGCGGTGAGTTCTCCGTGCGAGAGCTGTGCTCTCTTGGTGTTATTACGCGGGGGTTGTTCGTGCGTTCGATCACACAGACAGCTCGAATCGATCTCCAGATGCACAGAGGAGAAGCGAAAGCTTGCCAATTAAGAACCCGAGATTCAGTGAGTTAAAGTTTTTGTGAAACAGAGTGGGAAACAAGAACCGTCAACACGCAGCGGCTAAATCACCACATTCAGTCCAGAGGTAGGTGTTCGGGATTGTTTCTTGCGTCTCACGATGACAGAAAGTCGGGTTCGATTCTTCTTGGTGTTACGTTTTTCGTAGATTTTTTATTTATTTATTTATTTTTTTATGTAATTCGGTAATTATTGAAGCAGAGTCTTGATCGTATACAGTGTTTCGTGGAGAATCTAAGAGAAGAGCGGTTTGAATTTGAATGTGCTTTAGAGAAATTGTTTTTTGAAAGGAGATTATAATTTTTGAGAATTTTATTCGGAATTGTTTATCGTTCGAAGTGGTGACAGTTTTGAAGTAAAGCGTGTCGCTTTTTTATTAGTCGTTTGAATCGGTCAATTTTATAAAATTCGTTTCGAATAAATGTTACAAAGCTGAATTTTTAAATGAACGAGAAAAAGTTTAAGAAACGAACCGGGACGCGTTAGATAGAGCGACCCGAAACGTTGTACCGGTGTCTATTAAAAACACTTTCTAAAATGGTAAAGGTATTTATACGCTCTGGTAATCGTTTCCTAGACGACGTGATAGATTCTTGGTACCGGTAAAATTGATATCGTCATCGCGGTATGACGAGCCGAAGTAGGAAATACCGGCGACTGACACTCCATTGAACCGGTTAGGATTTGTCGATCGTTGTGAACAGGGATTAAGGACATCATAGATATTATAAATTGCTACGGTGAACAGGGACGTATGCTTGAAAGTAGTCGGATAAGATTTCAATGGTGAAATGATTTTTCATCGACGTTGGCAGTTCTAACAACATCGGTGTAAAAGTTCCGTCAGTTTTGAGTAATACAAACGTTACAACTATTTTTAGCATTTTTATTTATTATTTTATAGACCATTTTTTTATTCGTTGCTTAAATGGAACATCTGTAGTTACAATGTAACTTCGTTGCAAGTTTCTCTCCGAAATAATTAATAAACGAAAACGAAGTTATTTGTGCGTAACGTAGAAACCGACAGAACCTTTGCACTCACGTAACGTGTATTCCAAGGATCGTGGCGATTTCCCACACAAATCGTTGAAATATACGGAATCGTTGATAATTAAACGTATCATTATCTATGCAATTAACTAACACTTCGTGACAAAGAATGAAATATTCAAAGAATATTCCAATGAGCGACTTGTAGCAAGTGGAAAACATTTTCGATTTCGAGGGCGTGGATCGATGCTAATCAAATGGATGAACGTGATTACTCGTGGGCACGGCAATATTTTAATTTTATACTGTTAATCGATAATCCCGTGTATAATCATTTTTCTACGTAGTACCACTTCTTTTTTTTTTCTTTCTTTTTTGCTCCGAGAACAGAAAATTAGCCACGTAATTACGAATCCGTTCGATCGAGCGCACGTGGATAATTGACAAGCCTTTTGTGTGCGTGTCTATGATCGGGAATATCCCTCAAGCATGACGCATGCTTGAAGATTTCATTTATTACTTAAAGAAAAAAAAAAAAGAAGAAGAAGAAGGAACAGGGAAACTTATGATTTTACTGATAATTAATAATTACCTTAAAAATAAAGTTTTTGAACTTTATTTTTGATTAAACAGCTTGATGTAATTATTCGACTTCCTTTCTCAGAAATAAGGTTTATTATAAATTTTCATCGCTTCTGTGGTTGCAATAATGATTATATTTCATTGCTCGAAGCATCTTCATGATATTCTATTCTTCATATCGAATATTAGAGACAGAATATTTTATTCTGTCGTGATGTAACGATATCCTACTGATTACAGTTCTGAAATTCATATAAGTGGAATATATTTATTTAGTTGAAATATTAGTTCATACAAACCTGTACGATTAAAGTAATGACATTCTTGTGTATTCCGATAGTTTGAAATATATTGTTGATGATAATCGGGGTACTAATTGTCGAAAAATTGTTGTTAATTATCGACTGTTGTGTTGTTACATTTCTACGATCGTGTTGTGCCGCTATCGGTGCTTAAGTATGCTTAATAATATTCCAGGAAATCCATGGAACTGTTTCAAGCATGCCTTACGTATCGATTCAAATGCGAAAGTCACACGAGGTGCTTATTTCTTAGCATTAGTATAATTGTACGTTAGAAATACGCGATATGCTCGCTAACATTAATGATACCTAGTCTCGACACAATTTTTACTAATGGTTAAGAAAATTAAAATTTTTTATTTAGTCAATTTCCATAAAGTTTCTTCGTTCGTGGAAAGATCGCAGTTAATGCAATTAAATGTTTCGATAAATAATCGTGTTTAATTCTCATGATAAATAGTATCTTCTTACAGTGAAATATGATAAAAAATTGTTCAGGATATCTTTACATAAGGCACGTTCGATTTGTTAAACAATAAAGATAAACTTCATCCACGAAACAAAGAAAACACTGTTTTACAACCTGTAATAGCCTTGGAGCACTTGAAATGTATAATAATTGATTAGTTAATAAGTAACTGGTTCTTATTGTGGATTTATCGCAAAATACGCGATAAGCGTAGTAAATTTGATTTTGTCATTAGTAAGTAATCATGCAATACATTTCGAGACACGAAATTGCGAGAGGAAATTAGAGCCGGTATGATAATTTAATTAACTCGACAAATAGCGCCGTCGTTAAAAGCACGAAGCCAAGCTGTAAATCACTTTTTTTTTTTTTTTTTTTTTATTTAATGGTTGATTAGAACGCACAATGCCTTTTAATAATGTTGTTAAATCTGTCATTAATGCTATTATTAATTGCATACAGCTTTACAGAAAAATACACTGTGTAATAATTCTTATCTAAAATATTCGTCGAATAAAAGCATTAAAAATAAAATACAGGAAAATCAGCGTATAGAGACAAGAGTTACTCACGATTGACGCAGAGTTGCGAGAGGCCATTCACTATTTCACAATTCTTATATCGTTGCACGGGTCGCCAGTAATATACGGGTTTAATCAAGTATTTTGGTTTAAAACAAGATCCGCGTGCTCCGGTTGGAAACTATGTTCATCTTGAACGACCGGCGAACACTTTCGCTAAACTTTTTTCCTCGTTTGCGATCTAATGTTCATCGGTGTTCATGAACAATTTTCTCGAGCGGGCCCTTTTGAAGTACGCGATGTAGAAGCTCTTTCATAAATAGTGGCCTTCTTTCGCAGTCGTTCACAGAAATCTTTAATTAAATCTGCAATAATATATAATAATATATTTCTGCTATATATTGCAAAATACGTCCGTATCCTTCAACTTTCGGAAAAGAGAACTTCGTAAACTGTCGTCATTGTATAAATAATGACAAAGCTTAACCATTTCCTCGATGATCGATCCAAAACATAAGTCCGATCACCTTACAGCGTTGATCTAACCATTTGCCGAGCAAATATTTATTTTCCTTCTTTTTAATTTAAACGTAATACCCAACGTTTCATTTATACAATCTTAATAATATATTATTTGACCCAGCAATAAAGGTGTATAAAGCTGGCAATTTTAAATTACACCTGATGGTACAGCCTTAAAATGTACATTTGCGGTGTATAACCTTGGTGAAGGAAGGAGATAGTAAAAAGGTGATGGATCGATGGTAAAATAGAGTCGCATTCAATAACCTCGACGATTGAAGTTTGTTTAAAAATCGAAACTTCTGTTTGAACAGTCATCATTTATGAACATTCAACATTTAGTTTTGGTGTCTGCAGCCCCAAGGCTGCGAATATCGTAGATTGTCACATTGTGTATAGTGTTAGCATTTTTTGCGTCGTTTCAGAAGTATTAACAACATTCACAAATAATCCTTAAGCAGCCACATGTGTCGTAAACAATGGAAAAATTAATTTCATCTTATCTCGCAGTGAATTCCAAACATCGACAATTATTTCCGATGTTTTTTACTTTATTGAACATTATTAGTGTTGGGGATAACTAGTTTTAATATCCTGTCTATTAGCATATGTTTTTAAAAAGTAAACACTGAGATTAGCGTGCAGAATTCCGAGTATTTAAAATCTATAAATATTTGATAAATCAAATAATCAAAATCGATATTTATCATCCAGCGAATCTAATTGTGTCGTATTAACAAAATATTACTGAAACATCAACGCGTGTTTCTGCCGAGAGAAACATCAAAGCAGCCTAGACGTACAAAGGCAGACAAAGCATCTTTATCACACGGATCATGTTCAAGAACGACACCGGCCAAGTCTCAAGTCTGCCTTTCGTTTCGTCTTTCGTTCTCGCGATTCATGTTTTCCTCTCGATCCCACGAAAACGTCGATTGGCACACTAACGCTAAGCTCGAGAGGCCGAACGATCTCGCGATCTTGGCGCGACTCTTTATGTTGAGTCTATGAGCCGGCGATAATTCTCGAGGTATCAGTGACGCAAATTCATTGCTTGTCACATCCAATGTCTGTTTTTCTTTATTTTTATTTTCTTCTTTTTTGCATAATAACATTCTTAGCATCGTAAATCTTATATCAAAGCTGATAACGAGCCGATACGTGCAGATTCTGGCTGCTTAATTAATGTTACGCGAATGTGCGTTGGCATAATATCGCAGAATACCACCGGTGTTCATGCGAATCCATTCTTTTTTCTCGTACAGATAAAGCTGGAGTTTAACAGCAATTGTAAGAAATAGGTCTTTAATCTGCTTAATACAGAATTCTGAAATGGGGAAGAACGCTCGGTAACCGACCGTCCAGCTCAATGTTTAAACAATGAGTGTCCTCAGGTAGTTTCCCAAATCTGGGCCAGCGTTGCTGAGTGCCGAGGATCCGTCTTTTGTCATTAAGCTCTGTTGTAAAACGGTCATCGGAGCTCCCAGCTTAGCTCGCCCAAGAGCTTAGGTTATTTATGTGACTTTCTCTTTGTCGTTTACTATCGTTTTCGCCCTCTTATTATATTCGTATCTAACACAATAAACTATTTCTTTGCCGAATTTCTTCCTTTACGCGTATTATAAATATCTGTTTATTATCGTATTGTGCGATACTCTCCGTCCTTTTTTTGTTGTTGTAAGGATAGCGTGGAATAAAGACGCGGTAATAGTAATAAATATTTATATTTTTCTTTTCGGTCGCATATTTTCTTTAATGCAAGTACTTTCAAGGTGCTTGGACAGTTATGGAGAACACGTCATGTGCTTAGGTACCCATGACCCCTGTTGCAAGGCATCGAGACGATAGTCTTATGTGGTGTGACCATCTGTCTCGAGCAGCCTGGCAAGCTGCAATGTTCAAAGGATTCCTTGCACTTAGGATGATGATTGATACTCGAGTAATTGAAAGGGTGTTTGCTTACACGATTGTCTGTGCCTTCGAGTGGCTACTATAATAGAGCTTTTATATTCATAAATATTTTATGCAACGTTGAATGAATTTGTCGGAGAAAATTTTCGGAGCACAGTGGTTGTTCATTGTCCGCAAAATCCTTATTCATATTCGGTTGCGATAATACACGTAGAGCTTGTGCGTATGATATAATTGTAGATAAATTAAGTATGTCGATTCATAACATTCAGAACATTCCGTAATTGTATAAAACGTGTAATGCTCGTATCAATGTTTAAGAGAAAATCGTGACTTTGTGTTCGGTGAATTTAAGCCGTTTTTAGGAATGATCTCACAATTAGTGAGCGTGGAACTACGCTGCTTGTTAATTCCAAGAAAGAGTGAGAAATTTTATATTAAGGCCAATCTGACATTTCACCAACATAACAATTAGTTTTATCGTCAATTTTAAGACACTTGAAATTAGAAACTGTGGTTAGCAATCAATGATTCGTATCGCGATCGTACTATAAATAATTGACGATCATAATGATCTCATCAACGTGTCCTCGAATCCTTGATCAAAGTGGTAATGTCGGTGAAAAGTTGTAGCACGAAACAATCGAGAGACCGAGAGAACAGAATTTATTAAAACCTCCAGACAGTGTTTTAAACGGTTGTTCTAACTACTGAAATAAAATAGTTCGCTTAGAAAGATACACGAAAGAAGGATACTCCTATCGTCACCCACATAAACGCTCCGATATAATAAAGAAACAGTTGCGTAGGTTCGTATCTGTTGACGTCAATGAAACATAGAACACATAGGACCCACACGAGATACG
Source organism: Ctenoplectra terminalis (assembly GCA_019453375.1). Lineage (NCBI taxonomy): Eukaryota > Metazoa > Arthropoda > Insecta > Hymenoptera > Apidae > Ctenoplectra > Ctenoplectra terminalis. The sequence goes on from SMSQ01025785.1 coordinate 29,605, forward strand.
AAGGTCGCCAGCAGAGAATTAACTTACTGTCGATAACTCTATCATTTTGGTTACCGCTAAATAAAAATTAACACTTTCCGCTCCAAGTATACTTCTCAGGCACTTCGATAATTTGTCAACGGTATTTATTTAATATTCTACCTCTTACATATCTTAAACTACCAAACATTGACGATATCCAACTAATATTTCCAGTCAATAAAGCTTGCATTAAAATAATTTTACAATTATTATTTCACGTACAATTTTCACATTAGCATTCCGTACTCAAAATACGCGGTATGAATCGATAAATCGAAGTGCAAGGGAGTTAACAAACGTATGCTCTACTAAAAACAGATAGAATCCTTTTCGTTATCCTCAATTTTCCCTAAACTCGTTCAAACAATCAGAAATAATACATCTCTGTACATTAAATCTGTTATTTTCCTGCATTCCATCGTATCAACGAAGACAGACAAAACAGAAAAGAACAACGATCCCCGTCACACGAAATGGCCCGTTAGCTTTCCAGCTAAGAGGGCGCAAAGTCGATCGTTTACTTTTTCTTCCATTAAACGTTTGCTCATGGCGCAAGGTGTGAAATTGGGTTAAGGTTAAACCATGTAACCGGCCTGTAACCATGTAACAGTTGCAGCCACATTGACGCAACGATCAACAGATATCACCGGTCGAAAACGCGGCTATGTGCAGCGAAACCGACAGTGTATGCATAATTTACGACAGGGGACCGCATGTATTAAATATAGAGGAGCGTTTAAACGTGACGCGCTCGTCACTCCGCACGCGATAACGCGTCGTTCGCGAAATACGAGAAAGTGTACGGGAATCGATTTTCCGTCCGGGAAGCTCGTGTTTCTCGAAATCGCGACTCACCGTGTGAAAATATCATATCTTTTTTTTTCTTTTTTATTTCGTTCACATTCTCAGAAAGAAATCGCGTACGTGGCCGCTCGATCGACATTCCTGCGCATCCACTTGAAGTAGTAGTGCCTCGCGAGTATTGTCGCGAATACGAATGCGAGTGTTTTTGCTCGAGATGCAGATCGAAACGAATGTTTATTTGACGATCTTGCTCAACGATCCAGTGAACATCTTGTGCTGATTCGATTAACTGTGCTCTGAGTGCCTCCGAGAATATTGATTCTATTGAGTCTGCTGGTCGGTGTTTAAATTGCAGAGAATTTATAAAATACAGACTTTACAGTAGACTTTGCGGCGAAGCGAAATGTGCAGTCACGAGGAGCGCGTATTAATCGGAGGAGCAATGTTTCCTAATGTAATAGTACCAGGTATTTATCGATCTCGTGAAACTAAAATGAAAATGTGCCTTTGATCACGCTATTCGTGTGCACGCGCGTGCGATTTATAATTTAAGCGTACGCAGAAATTTCTTTTAACCGGCGTGGCGATTGCGCGTATTGTTTGGAAATTTTAAGTATTGAGAATGTTAATTCGATAAGTTTTATATTGTTGTTTTGTTACACAATTTATCTCTTGTATTTCGTTCGTACGTTTGAAGATATCGTTCGATACGAAGAAGTGAGTCGGTATAAAATGTTGGTATAAAAATGATTAAATTTTGTTCGATTGCACTTGGCGATATCGCGTAGGCAAATACGTTGCGAACTAAATATTTAAAAGTTGGGAACATTGGTACAGACAGATGCTAATTCGGTTCGAGACTGTTGCATTTTGTTCACGCTTCTCACGTTGGAAATCACGTTTCCTGCGTGGCACGTGCGTTATTGCGTTCGACTTCGTTGCTTGAATAATGAAAAAGGCGATTTTAGGAATCAGTTCTGCGACAAAGAGTAAAACGTTTAGAATTCTTTAGAATTGCAGATGATTATCGATCGTAATTCTTTTTTGATTGACGAGTTCCTTAATCGGAATTACCCATCAGTTCCAGTAACTAGAATTTACGCATGGTATTTTACGCGCGAATTAATTGACAATTTAATGTGTCAGTAAACATATAATACCTCGACCGTATCGAAAGTATAGGAGTGAAATATTTTCCGAAACGAACCATTTTATTTCAAACTTATTATTATTTTATTCAGAGTTTTATTGCAATCATCACGCGAACGCTCGAAATTCGTATCAACTCCGTTACACATTGTCGTCGTTATTATAAACGCACTTCATTCATTTCAGTCTATCACGGTTGCTTATACATTGCGCAATTACTCAAGGTTTTATCTCGCATCGCGCCGGTCGCAGCGTCGAGCCATTATTATGCTGTGAACAGAATGGCTAACAAAAATGGGGGTTATTAATTTAATACCATACTGCATTCTAATCAGTCCGTGGCATTCCTATGATAATTAAACGGGTTCCCAAAATAACACATCTTTATTACATTTCAATATTTCGTGCAACGCCACAAATATATATTCGTGTTAAAAAGCATCTCATGCATCGCGCAATTTGAGGTTGAACGACAATTAAAAGTAATCAAGAATACAGATCTATCGAGACGAGATATCACGATTTCCGCGTGCTCGCGATGCGTATCGTTCGGATTAATTTATAAGCTAGGTTAATTTAGAACGACGTGTATCCGTTTTTGAAGACGTTTAATTAAGTGATATGGAAACGTGAAAAGTAAAAAAAAAAAAAAAATAAAGAAATGTTAATGTTCGTGAACGTAAATGTTCACCAATACTATTTCGGTGCGACGTATGATGAATCGATCGAGATAAGCAAATATTTGCACGTAACTTCCTACGAGTATTATCTTAAATTAGAATCATTTTTTCCAATCTTTTTCGTAACGTCTAGATATTTCTATCGCCTGAAGGCGCGATACATTTTTCTGCGTATCGAGTTGATAGGAGGTCGAGTATAATTTTACATACAAGCTTCTTATCTTGTTATACACAATCGCTTAATATTTTTTCACGTAATTATTTATTTAATGTAACATGATATTTGTGGCGTCATTTTATTTATATGTAATGCAATGAATTATTTATAGCAGTTTGGTAATCGGGTATTCCTCGCTTTATCGATGAGTATTTTACGAAATTGTGTAATTTAGTTGCAAATTGCGGGACAAAACGATCGTTTGTTGGAAATAGGTACAATTCAGTGGCTTCAGCGTGGTTATTCACCTATGATTCAATTCTTCTGAATATCATCATCGATACAGCAACGTTTCTTTAAATATGTTTCCAGAGAACCAAAAATATCGTTGAGTCACCTTTGCGGTTACCTTTCGATCCATTCGAATACGATGCACCATCGACATGCATGAATAGTCGATTATAAAAATCTGTTACCTCGATAAATTAATTAATTCGCAAGACACTTCGCCAGGAATGAAATCATTTGTATGATAATATCCATAAGTCATAGTCGGAAAAAGAGTTTACACAGTCTGTCAACTACCACGCCCATCGATATCTCTTCCTAACCAACGCGCGGTTGAGTCACGATGTTTGATCTTCTTTAAAAAAAAAAAAAAAAAAAAA
>SMSQ01025785.1:34093-84983 GCA_019453375.1 Ctenoplectra terminalis
AATTGCGGGACAAAACGATCGTTTGTTGGAAATAGGTACAATTCAGTGGCTTCAGCGTGGTTATTCACCTATGATTCAATTCTTCTGAATATCATCATCGATACAGCAACGTTTCTTTAAATATGTTTCCAGAGAACCAAAAATATCGTTGAGTCACCTTTGCGGTTACCTTTCGATCCTTTCGAATACGATGCACCATCGACATGCATGAATAGTCGATTATAAAAATCTGTTACCTCGATAAATTAATTAATTCGCAAGACACTTCGCCAGGAATGAAATCATTTGTATGATAATATCCATAAGTCATAGTCGGAAAAAGAGTTTACACAGTCTGTCAACTACCACGCCCATCGATATCTCTTCCTAACCAACGCGCGGTTGAGTCACGATGTTTGATCTTCTTTAAAAAAAAAAAAAAAAAAAAAACTTTGCTAACATCGATTAAATATTTTCTTTTTCTTTTAAAAATCGTCGACATGTCTGCAATGTAGCGAAAATAACGGCTCAGCTGCGCAGCGTGCAAGAAGAGCGAAGATAAAACATGACGGGATGCTTGTCTGACTACCACAGACCGATTCCACTGTTGAGAAAATTCACGTGTACACGAGTCGCGGAACGCTGATTGCTCGTGCTAGAATCAAGCAAAGTGCCGTGCGTGCAATTTTAGGATAAGCATTTCCTCTGCGGCGAACATTCTTTGTCCTGCTTCTAAAAAATTATAGAATGTTAGCGAATAACACTTGCAATATTCTCTCGTATAATATTTATCGAAAGACAGAATAATTATAACTTGTATTAGCATTTCGAGGTTCTAGAAACTTATTGCGAGTATAAACGGCGGTCTATACATAAATTATACGTACTGTTACAAACTATAACGCGTACCCGATGTAAATGTTAAACGATATCGATTGAAATCAGGAAGTTAGCTAACAATTATTAGAAGAAGAGGCACGACTCTTGATTTCGTTCTTATTGTTAGTTCCAGTTCTTGCTCAGCCTTTATCCTGAAAGTACTAACGCGTGCTGGATTTTCATAATTACGCAAGAGAAACTGCCATGATATTGCAAGCAGCGGAACAAACCAGCCAACTGGATGGACTCTATTTTTAGGTGTTCCTTTGATGCCATTTGTGCATCATGAAATTATAACGGTTACGTTAAACTTCTTTTATTTGAACGACTCTTACATCAGTGTTCGTCTTTAAAATACTTCGTGTCATTCACAGAAATTTTTTTCATATTTTTCAAACATTATAATCGTATCTTAAAAAGACTATATATCGGAACGAATATCAAATATTTTAATATAATCAAAAATACCAAACCCTTGATCCGCTAAATAATTTTAAAGGGTTCGTTTATGTTCTTTTTCACCCGATAAGAAAAAATAATTTCGTGCGCTTGAATTTTTATTGGCAAAGCAAAATGTTCCACTATTTTACAATTTAACAATCCTCGATTATTTTCCTCTTCAAATTATAATTTCACGACACATTTGATTTTGTAACACAATCTTGAACAGGTGCATCTCTTCCTTGGTCTAAGTTTCGTCCTTGGACACCATTTGACGCACCTATGCGAATCGAAGTACATTTCACGCGTCCAATGTTTGTCGCTACACAAATCTCGGCTTAATCACGTGCAAAGTGATGAGAAAAATGCGCAACATTGCATCGAACGGGCGAGGAAAGGGAACGACTTTATTAGTCGTTGCGCGTGTACATATTTAGGCAAACTTATTTGTGATGTGTGAGCGATAAGATTCAAAAATACCATCTCTTATCTTTATGATTTCTGCCCCGTTATCAGGTGTAATCCTGAGATATAAAGACGTAACTCTGTGTGCCGCAGACAGGCAGGTCTGTGTTTTAGTCGACCGGGAAGTGTGACGCATTTCAAAGTACGAATTTATCGTGTGACCAAGTGCCATATTAGGATATGGACGAGCTCAATGGTAAATTCTACAGAGCGAACTTTGACACGTCTTAGTAATCTTTCTATTCTCGCTTAAAAATCACAAGGTATACACTTTTAAAGCACATTGGACTGCTTCGTTATTCCGTATCGCTCGTACAAGGTACTTGAAATTATCGAATTTTGAGACGGTCGAAATTGTGACTTCGCAGTTCCATCCACGACTAATTTTTTGAAATACCAATAATTATTCCGAGAAATCGTGACAGAGAAGTTTTAAAAGTTGCTTGACAAATTATTATTTTCTTTTTTTTTTTATGCTTCTTCACGCGTTTGTCACTTTCACTCGTATCCATCTTTTCGTAATCTTACGCTCGAAAAATGATCTTCATTTTACGCAAGAACTGCAAGAAGAAATTTTATCTCTCCGTATAATTTAAAATGTAATTCATGTCGTTTCCAAATTAGCAATATTCATACTCCGATACAAGTTTTAATATTTATGTTTCACGTAACTTTTACTAATTTCACTTTTTGCAAATCGTAGACATTTATGTTTCAAAAAAATTTTAAGCGTCGATGCACACTCTGCGCCATTTCAGATCAAGTCATTCGAGATTATGCGTACACTATTTCTCGTTTCGTGCGAACGAACGACACCGGACCCCCGTTGCAGGGCATTGTTCGCGTTTCTGTCGTGACGCGAGCATATCAGCGAAATGGCCGCGTTAATATTTGATCGCTTCTTATTTCGAAAATAGCATGCGGCGGGACAGAGGACTGACAGATATCGATCGCGCGATTGTTGATGCCGAGATGGCCTACCTTTGCGGTATATTCATTCTCGCGTAGCCTACTTTTCTCTTTCGCAGCCGAAGAATATTTATAGACTTTTACACGGTGCAAGCGTATTTCTTTAACATTCAAAACAAACGCTCCATCGATCGATTTACATTTCTCTGTGTTTGCTCGCTCTTCGTGTCGATCGCGATCGGCGTCGCTGAACTTCAACAAACTTCGACATTTGTTTAAACACCAGGCGTAATTAACTCTCGATGTGTTATTTTTTATTTAAAATAACTGAAAAAAAAATGCTGAAGCTTCTCTCAATTAACATTTGTATTAAACGGAGCATCGTTTAAAATTAACAGAAATGAAACGAAGGTAGAATAATACCGTGTTTGGATATCATAAGATCAGGAAACGCGTGAAAAATTGTGATTGTATCTCGAGTAAGATGGTTCGGTTTGATCAGGAATAATGTCGCTGATATTTTTTGACGCGACAAGGGCAATAAACACTCTCGAGTCGAAAATAAATTTTCGTTGGAACGGTTAGTTTTTTCCTGAGAAACAGTTATTTATCGTCCGCTTAATTTTCGATTTTATTCTACGTCAGTTGCGATGGCACCGAATAGAGAATCGCTTTCTGCGAGTGACCCACTTCGACGAACGAGTTTCGTCCCTTTTACCTGTCGAAATTGCCGGGCCATTAATGATCCTATCATTATTTATATTCATTGGGCTTCGTTTCGATGTCAGAATAATAATTAACGCGTCCGGTGTTTTTCGGAAGCGCCGTGTATCGATGTTTGCATACGTTGTCGAAAGGTCGAAGGAAACATTCGTTTCTTTTATACTTGGAATTAGTTGTGACAAAAACTTGACTTCGTAATTCACGTTTCGTTTTAAACTCGATTAGAATACCTGTTTCCATTAGTAATAAATTAAAGCCAAAACAAATTTTTATTTTTAATTTTGTGTAAATATAAGAATATAGGTATGCAGACAAATTATTTGATACAATATTGTGTAACGTGGTTAAAAATGAAAAAAAGAAACGAAGAATAAATTGATATAAGTAATATGTGACGTGTTTTCTTTAAAAATGTTCTGTTCGATCGAGAGATGTACAACAACATTGTGCATGATCTGAGACGAAGTTCAGAGCTCTCTTCACGTATCATTGCGTATCACACGAATCAATACCGCGCAGCTAGAAATAAAGTACGTGGCAATATCCTTACCGTGGTTATATATAGCCTCAATTTCTAAAATTGATCAATGCTAGAAATAGCCGGTCTTCGTCGTGCGCGTACATACGTCAATTTAATCAACACACGGAAAGGGAAAATTATCTAAGAATAGGCCTTGGATATATCTAAAGGCCTGTCCTTCTATCAAAAGGTTTTCTATTTTAGTTAATAATCGTGGTCGAAGTAAAAGATTATTACAGTTGGAAATCATTTCTTTTTCCCTGTAATCTAACAATAGCTACACACATTTCATTTTTTTATACGAACACTATCGTTGCTTATGACAATATCTCGTAGTTTAGTCGTTTAGAAATCGAATCTTCCATTTCTTTTCCGTTCTTAAAAATCGAATCAGCTATTGTAATAAATTTATAAATTTAAACATCTATGATATTAAAAAATTTAGATCCACGCGTCCGAAATGAAAATTCCAATTTGGTATATATTTACCTATTAATCGATACGCATTTAAACGAAATACAATTTGAAATATTAATGTATAGATATACGTAACACCCGAATCAATTCTTCCGCCACTTATTGAAATAAATTCTCAACCAAACGCTCCGATTCTCTGAACCCTATCTCGAATTAGCACTATCTAACAAAGAAACAACGATCTCCAGGAAAGTTGAGATCTTTCCCGCAAAACTTTTTTCCTCGAACGCTGACCGATCGAAACACGCGCGACATAAACCAAGCCTTTTTAAAGCTTTCTGCATGAGTTGAAAAAACTGATCTCTCTTTGCGATTTCAGCAATGTCCTTGGAGGAGTCGCGGCGTTCACAGCGTCCGTACAGGTACGGGATGGTTCTCCTTTGCGTCGGAGCACTGATAAACTGGTTAGGCCTCGCGGAGAACTACGTCGAACCGGTACGATATGTCGGTGTTGCTTGCATAATCGCAGGCGCTCTTCTCATATGTGCCGCAATGTGTTGTTGGCTGCACGCACCGCCAAGTAGGGCAACCATGCACACACAACACACAAATCATCCGATCACAGCACAGGTAAGTCTTCATTTTTCTAACCGAAGACAAACGATAAACGTTTCTTTCCTTATCGAAAACGGCAGACCAGTCTGACGGACAGATTCATCGTAAGGAGGCATTGAAAACAGGTTTCAAAAAAATGATCTAAAAAAAACTTTACGTTTCTTTTGGCGTAACTAATTGTGGGTCGAATGGATTGGTCGAGATATCGTCTCGATTTAGAAACCAGTTAGCTCTTTTATTGTTAATTGAGAATTAATTAGAAAATTAGATACGTTAATAATGATTCTTTCGAATTGATCATTTATGCGGTAGACTATATGTACCGTTTAAATATATATGAATAATTGTTTATGTTATTGGAGATTTTAAATCGGATAAAGCTTGATGAATATTTAACAAGACGTAAGAAATTCAAGGCTAATAAAATATCACGCAACAGTGAAAATAACTTCTAGGAATTAATCTTTTAATAATTCCATCCAAAATTAAACTTGAGATAACATCACAGATACTCGTTTACTCGATGGTTACTCCACATTTCTGAGTCGGACAAATTCATCCGAATTTTCCTCTCGGAACAATTGGAGACCCAAGTGGTCTATAATTACCATCGACCGAAGGAGCAATTAAATCTTGCGATTCCATTTCACGCGTCGAAGCCCTTACTTTCTCCTATTCGATTTACAAGCGGCAAACGTTCGTCGCGGTTTAAGGGTTTCGAAACGTTGCTCTTGATTGAAACCTTCGATGATTGCAGCGTTTTCAGATCAATCCGGGTCAACCCCCTATTATAGACCTCGAACCGGTCCTGTATAGCGCGAGTAATAGTATACACCGAAACCGCAATTACCGGCGTTTGTAAACAGGCTGCGAGATAAAAATAATATACTTCGATCGGAATCGTTGCCGCTGTCTTTCCTCGCCCCGTAAATCGCTCGGTAGCCTCTAAAACTGTGATAGTTAACACACGCCATGTGGTATTTCGTAAATCAACGTTAATTGTTATAAACTCTTGGCACAAGCCAGCCTCGGCGGGTGTGAAAATTTATGGACGACGTTTAAAGGTTCAGCGAGAGAATGTTGGATCACTGGGATCGATAAATATCTTGATTCCTTTCGAACCAGGACGTTCATAATTATTCGAGAAATTATTTGAGAAATTATTTGAGAAATTATTTGAGAAATTATTTGAGAATCGTAAACTAGAAGAAACGTAGTTCTTAATTAATAGAGTAATTATTCGTTGAAATTTAGTTAAAATCTCTGTTATTAATTACAATTAAAATAACTATTCCTAATTACAATTCGAGTAACAAAGTAGCGAAGAATAATTATTCTTGTTTCTCGCAAGAGGTAGTAATATTAAGTTCCTTCGCATAAATTTAATATAAAAGAAGGTATTCAAAAAGTAACTTGTTTTTTCTTGTGTATAATAAACAATTAAATAAATCTATGACACAATGTTCGAACTAAAGCAAAATATTTTCGTTTCACCGAGGTACCAAAAAATATATCCGAGAACGAAACTTCGAATTCGAAGCTAATTGCAAAACTCGCAAAACAAAATCCTCGATCGTCGGAACGATTGTGAACGGTATCATAGATGCGATCGTATTTGTTTCATTCACAGGAGTCACGTAAATCCTGCTGATCGATCGATTGTAATCTCGATTGTCATTCGACGAATGTTTTTATCACCCGTTCCGTCTCATCTTCTTGTGATTGTATCGCGTATTTATCTCCGATGTCCTCATTTCGTCCTTTCCACGCCATTGTATGTACGCTTTCATTATACTCTGAATCTTGGTCGTGCAAAAATTTCTTCTCACAAGCCNTGACACAATGTTCGAACTAAAGCAAAATATTTTCGTTTCACCGAGGTACCAAAAAATATATCCGAGAACGAAACTTCGAATTCGAAGCTAATTGCAAAACTCGCAAAACAAAATCCTCGATCGTCGGAACGATTGTGAACGGTATCATAGATGCGATCGTATTTGTTTCATTCACAGGAGTCACGTAAATCCTGCTGATCGATCGATTGTAATCTCGATTGTCATTCGACGAATGTTTTTATCACCCGTTCCGTCTCATCTTCTTGTGATTGTATCGCGTATTTATCTCCGATGTCCTCATTTCGTCCTTTCCACGCCATTGTATGTACGCTTTCATTATACTCTGAATCTTGGTCGTGCAAAAATTTCTTCTTACAAGCCGTCCCTCTTCCATTTACTTCGTCTTTTCTTTTTCTCTTTTTTTTTTTCGTTTTAATTTCTAAAACGGTATGTAGGCGTAGTATAGTCGCGTGGCTTAGAATAGCAGCCGTTCCTCTTTTTGTTGCACGCGGTGAAACAATAGAAATGCAATGGTCTGTCTGTAGCTCGATGTATAAAGGAGGTCGCTGGTAGTTACAGTACACTTATCTACGGTCGTAAGGATATTCACCCGGAAGCACGTATCTATATTTATCGACGACCATCCTTCGATCACTCTACCGTGTCGCAGCCATAATCGACACGTATGGCAAGAGTACCATAGGTGCTAATTATTTTCTAACGCGTGCATTGAAAATTTGTCGTTTGTTATAGTTCTGTTGAAATTAAAAAAATCAATTCGTTCGTGTAAAATATAGAGTGTAATAGAACGTGTTAAAACATTTAATTAATTAGTTTACGAATAAAATTAATGAGAAGGTATAAGATGGTACATCCTGTAATTGTGTTTTTGCAAATTATGTTTCAACATCGTTGAGCAGATTTTTTACAATGTTAAACACACGTTAATATTGATGCATGCATTGCATTTATCGTGTATTTAAATCGCTAATGATCGTTTTATGGATCGTTAATTTGTAATTATGAATCTTATTTGGAAGAACCTGTTGATCAAACGAGAATCTTTGACGCCGTTGTAAAATATCTAATCGAATTACCTGAATATCTTAAAAAGCATAATTATATAATTATATAAAAATAATTTCTTCTTTTACTTCTAAAAATTCTCAAATAATAATTTTCACGATATATTTAAAATAACACAAGCTTCTCTCTCGTCTCTCGTTTTAAATAAAATTCTTTTTTAACAAAAAATACGATTATCAATTTTAATCAGAGACGAACTGTAAACGAAATCACCGGAAACGCCAGCCAGCAGCGATAAAACGACCGTTGCCAGCGTTGCAAAATTCCTATTTCGCAAATGGTGCAGTTAACTCCGAGCGAATAAAACCGACACATTTCTGTCTTTCTTTCTTTCTTTTTTTTTTATCAAAGATTAACGTTGCATTAACTGCAAGACAGATCGACTTAGTACCATCCGATACCTTTCACCGAGTCGTGAATCTTTTCGTTCTAGAAATTATCTTCAAGTACAAATGTTAGATTAAATTTATCGCGAGGAGCATTTCATTTCAAGTAGTTCACAATCAAGCGGTCCATTATAATTACACCATGTACAATTATCGAATTGCACTCTTCACGCGTAAGAACTGATCCTTTCGTCAGATAATTTGAACGATCAATTCCGATACATATTACAACTGCTCCCTCCTGAATAACGCAGCGATCGTTTCGATGAAGACAGTCGAAGCTGTTCTCAGTCATTCACCTTGCGATTCAGTCCGACCAAAACGATTATGCAATTTTCCTCGAACCTTCCTTTATAGCCTCGAATAACCGGCGCTATTTCCATCCTATTCTGTATCCGCCGTACGCAGCTCTGCGGTAAACGCGCGCCCTTTCGTGACTTAGATCCGGCCAGCTATAAAGTTTCTAAAGAGTGCCGAGGCGAACACGTAGGTGGATATCTATAGACGAGCCTCGGTATATATAGAAGAATAACCATTTCGGGGTTAATATCCTTGCGGTCGGTTGCATAATGTCGTGGTAAAGTATTAACGCGACAGAAGCAGGCTCGTATTCAGCAAACTATTTTTAAAGAACAGAAATTGCCGATCCGTCGATCGAAATATAGAAATCTTTAATTATCTTCTACGATCCTCTCGAATTTTGTGTTACGTCTTCGGCGTGTTTCTCGTTTCATCAAACGCTGATACGAATGATAATCTTGTTTATCGCAGATTGACGATCCGATTCATGTGATCTCCATTGAGGAACCATCTAGTGGATCCAGACAAAAGCCGCCAGACTACGAGGCGGTTACGGATGCGCCACCTAGCTACGATGATGCCATCAAGCTGAATCCTGGTCACCTACTTAGGCCGAACAACAGCAGCACGTTGTCGCTGCCAACCGTGCACAATATGGTTCCGAGAACTGTGGAGATTGTTTCTAGGGACCCGACACCGTCGCCGCCGCCACCGTACGCGAGGTGAGATTCATTTCGCTTCGATTTCTTTTTCCTCGACGAAACGTTTCTTCCGATCGTGTGAAAAAGATTCTCGGTATAGAGAGTATAAAGAGAATGGTGTTCGATATACTCGACCTGATTATACCGTGGATGATAGGGTAGGGATGAAACGGAGCCAGGAAATTATGTTGACGTGGAAAAACTATGACGTGATTTCAGTTCTGCGATTTGTATCGAGTGACGCTACGGGTTGTTCTACAAAGCTCGGTGACGTCAAGACATAGCGTATATAGAATGCTGTCTATGAGGTTTAAATCTATTTCCAATCTATGAGGTTTAACTTCTAGATTTTATTTAAATTAATATCGCGCAGTACGTGTAATACGATGTTAATTTTGATAAAAAGGTTCTTTAAAACAATTTTGTTAAACGTGTCTGTTTCATGTTGGATTCTTCTTTTTTTCTTTTTTGCTTTTTACTCATAATTTTTTTTTCTCCTCGTTCCAGGTGAGATCTTTGGCATCGGCATACATGATCGCAACGAAAGAAGCTTGCGGCGTGCTGGTGGACCAGCGTATTGCAATACAACTATGAACCAACCAAGTACAAAAGCGCGAAGAGGGTACGAGGACTCCGTCGTTGATTATAGCTGCCACAGCACCGCGAATGATGGAAGTGCACTCGAAGAATCGTTTGCGACGAACGATCGTGTCTCGTCGTGGCACTGAACCTCGTTTAAATAGGCTAAAAATATTTGTGTTCAAAGAATCAAACGGATGGTCCTCCATACAGGATTCCGCTTTTGTCACTGAATCAAACACGACACGATCGAAGCTAGGATCGAAGATAGAGCGTCCCACGTTAGTCATTGCGTTGATCGATGGATTCCACGTCTAGGAAACGGATAACGAATCATCGAATTTAAGAAGAACCCGAGGAACTCGAAGAACGAATGGAGCTAAGAGAAAAAGTTAACGATGATGCGACGAACATTGTGCCTTTCGCAAAGCGCCTCGTTAAAGAGAGACAGGGAGCCTAAACGTGTACAGGAAATACTCATGACTCGATAAGAGGTTTCAGAGTTGTCGAAAGTTGAAGCAGACTTGCCGAAAAAACCCGTACGAGCGCGATTATCGATTTCGTTCGGCTAATTTAGAGCGAGTCTAAAGTAGCAAATACGAGTCGTCGATATATTCTATACGTTTCGTGCGTTTATACGTTAAATATCTGTACGCAATTGAAACGTGTTCCTTATCATCGCGATGGGTGTAGCGTTTGCTATTCCCTAAGAATGGAAGAAATTTTTTAGAAGAGAAAAACGACGAAGAGAAAAGTAGGAGCCCTAATATGTCGGAACTGGATACGAGTTCCGAGTTTCATTGGACAGCCGTACGGCTTATTAGAGGTAATATGTACGTTTGCTTGCCACATGATTTCGATGATTGTCATTTTACACAATGTACATACCACATGCGAAATTAATTCGCACGTCCATTTTATTGTGATATATACGATAATGCAGGTATTATACGATACGTCACTACGTCGAATACGACATTGCTTTGTGAAACAAGACTCTTTTTTTTTTTTTATAATGAAAATGCAAATATACAGATAGACAACTTTTAAATCCGAGTTCCTTTTCTTTTCCATTTCCTTCTGACGGATAATGTAACGTTTCTGCGAAGTTAATAACAACAGAGCATGAATCCTTTGGTTCCGGAGTTTGTCAAGAAATGAAAAATTTGTACGCGACGAAAAACTTAAGAAGGAAGGATATTTCGTTCTTGGAAGATAAAATAAAACAGATAATATTAAGGAGGATAAAAACAGATTAAGAAATAAGTAACATGTTCGAGGAAAGAAAGACTGCAAATTAGGATTATTAAATCTTAACGATCTTTGTGAAGAAATTTGGAAAATAAAGAGCCACGCACGATACGTTAAGAAATACTGCGATTTCAGAATGAAAATTATAATTTTCCTTAAAAGAGGAATAGTCGGAACTGAATTACTTCCAGTATCTCTGTCTGCAAGGAATAAACTTAAGTTTCATCGATAAATACCCTTTATTCAATCGGAGTAACATTTATACTTACTTAAAGCATGTCATTGAACTTATATATTCGTACAACTTTATCAACGGCAACAATAATAATCGTAATCATGACGAGAACGTAACGACAATAGTGATAATAATGGCAATAATAGCAATAATACCGTCAGAATGGTAACCCCAGAGAAGAACGGCCTTCTGTTGATCGTGAATGTCTGTTCGCCCTTCTTCCCTCCGCATGTATTCGATTCGTGTTGAGCAAAAAAATAGATCTAATCACAGTGACGATGGTAATTATAATCGTAATGATAATGACAATGACAAGAATAATGATAACGTCGAGATTAATCGTAATCGTCGGCCTATCGCTATACTTTTTAATTTATTATTACTCTCACTACACGGTGTTTGGTTAAAGTATATTCCTTTCCCCACGGTATCTTTCACCCCGTCTGTCCACGTAGCAGAGGAATAATTGATTCTCCCGTATTCTTCCTCCCGTCTTCTCACCTTTTTGTTTTTATATACACTGTCTCGTTCTACTGTGACGAAATTAGTTCAGTCTGCAAAATAATAAGCGTTGCACGCAAAATATCTTCGCCTCCTTCGGTCATTTCGCGTTTTTTTTTTTTTTATCTTTTCCTTTATTTTAAACTAGTACTCGAGTTATACACCGTGTTACTTGGTAAACGTTAAAGATTACGCGAACATCGTTATCAACTTCTTTCTTCGTTTTTCTCGTATACGTATCGATGCCAGAGAAATGGACCAGAGACGCTTCGTTTACCGATTTGACCACGTGTATTGTCAAAAACTTGCTCTCTCTCTTTCTCTTTCCCTCTATCTCGTCAAGCCTTCGATCGCTAAGCGTCCAAGAGGCTGAAGATATTCGTCGTTTCGCAATACGCGCAGAAACGCATCGATATTTACACGCTCGGCTCCTCGCGTACCTTCTCGATTCATTACAAACGCCAACTTACAATGTAGGGGGACGTAAATTGCATCAACAAAAATTATAACAATTCACACAGATACAACCGTACCATGCACGCGCGTATCTGTTTATTCTAATAAATTTCTTCAACGAAAGAAACGAACACAGAACGTTTCGAAGCTATTGCACAAAAGAACGAGTATCCTTCGTCTTGACTCGATTCATCGATGACTCGCGACGAGCACGAGGATCGAGGATCGTTCACCCGTTTCACGAACCTCGTCGATCCTCTACGCGCCCTTAACGCTTGGAAATTCGATAAGTACACCATGTTTACGATTGACATTTTGACAGCTGACGAGCAGGTTTGCACGAACGATCTCGTGTTCACCTGTATCGTTATTACACTTTGAGATTCTCCGCGCAGTATCTGTTTCTTTTTTTTTTTTCTTTTTTCTTGTTTTCTTTTTCATTGATCATCTCGCGCACAACTAGCCAAGTGGATCAGCGATTTTCGCCGAACGCTCGTATAATATTCGTAATTTCTCTGTCGACTATGTACACACTATGGACAACGTGTTGCACCGTTTCGTAGACTCGTTGATAATATAAATGCGTCGGTATACTCGTCGCTATATCCTATATCAGACAGTAGTAAGAGTAGTGGTAGCAATGATAATAATGATTGGATTAGTCCTAGAAACGATCTCGGTGGTTGTAACAGTGACGATAGTATTAATAATATTATCTAGCGGTAATAAGTACGCGATAGTAATTTATAAGTAAGTAGCCGTCGTTTCATTCTTTTTTTTTCATTTTTCATTTTAGCAGAAGCAGCATTTTAGCGGTTCCACGATTCTCGTACTTTTAAACGTTTAATGGCTTAACGGGTAGTAACAGTTATGCACTGGTAAGAGCGATACGTTTTTTTTTTTTTTTTTCGATATACATCTAAGCTAAATCATTCATGTTCACCCTTGTCCCCTTGTTCTCTGTATTCTCCGATCTCCTTCGTTCTTTACATGTCTTAAGACTGATATAACCACATTAACGTTTCTCGTCGAATAATATATAAATGGTTTCTCTGCCGCATTATTTACAATCACGATGACTGCGAGTCCTCGCGGTCCTCGCTGCCGGCCTTACAATACGCTTACACTCTACGAGTTCATTATATACAAAAGATATCGCTATGAGCAACGTCAGTCCGCACGGTTCCGCGAGATCGCACTGAATGATTATCAGAGGATAGCTTAGATACCGTTGTTACAACATTTACTAACAGTCTATACAATCATCTTCATCGTGTCCAAATTCGTCGTCGACTCATCGACGATCGAAAGCACCATTTTCGCTTGGTATACGAGTAGATCACCCGATAATTCGTAAAAAAATCCATTCGAATCTCTTCTCCGCTCAGAGACACCCTAACACTATTTCCATCGATTTCAATGTTTCTCCTAGTTCGTTTACCGACACACGATTTCCATTCACGTTTAATCGCACAAATCGTCATTGCACATTTCGTCGAACGTGGTCAACCACGGGAATCTCTGTATCTTTCTACGGTTATCATTTGACACGGTCACAACGATAACGAAGTCACCGCATGAAACGCGTCCGTGTCACGTTGTGTCCGATCGTCGAGCTTTAAGGATGGTCTCAGATGGGTGTCGGTAGGACCGTGAAATCCTGCAGCGCGGTTTTCACCGTCTCGTATATCGGCCTGTTCGCCTCGTCCGCGCAATAACCATCGGCGGTGCACAGTGTCTGTAGCTTCGTCAGGTAACTGTCGAAGTTCTCGTGGCCCATCTTCTCCTGCGGTCCGCCCGGGGCGTTCGGTATTCGCACGTGCTCCAACAGCGTTATCATGTTATCGCGCAGCGATTGATAGTACTCGGTCAGGTTGTTGTTTCGCTGAGCAATCGTCGTTGTTTCCTGCAAAACAAGACAATCTTTCGTTAGACACATACAAACATATTAAACTTCTGAAAAAGTTCTTCATCAACTTATTAATAACGAAAGCATCAAATTCTACGACTACTGGGAGCAACGGATAGTAAATACAGGATCGGTGTTGTCCACGAAAAGGGAATTTTCAAGTTCCAATGTTCAAGGATAACGGAAACTCTTTGAACAGCGGAAGTTGACTCGGACAACACCGGTCTACGTTAACAGCAAATGATACGGGCTATATAATTTGGGCTAAAACTTTCACCAATTTTGATTATCCAGTCTCTTTTAACCGTCGTTTTATTCAACATTCCATTGCACGATATTTAACGTTGGCGTTTTGATACAGTTTCATTAGAAATCGGAAGTTTTAGCTCAAATTTTGTAACGTTCTATGTTTCTAGCAACCGGAAGTCTCTCTACCATTTCTATCAGCACACGGTAATAATCGATTACCGACTGAGTACAAGCGTACTGACCTTTTCACCTTGCTTCAGCTGGTTCTCCATGGCGGTGATATCGGAGCGCAAGCGCAGCACCTGCGATTCGACCCGAGCGTTCTCTCTCTGGAGCTCCGTGATCTCGGCTTCCAGTGTGTAGAGATCCTCGCTCTGGCCACTGGCGGTACCGCCACCACTCGTGTTACCCTGACCCGTACCCACCGCACCCCCGTGAGCCGGACCACTGGTGTCCACTCCTGAAGATAGGACATACAGAGTCCATTTTAACAAACCTGTCTGTCTTTCCTTCCTCGTATTTTTTGTTTCTTTTGTTTTTTTTTTGTTTTTTTTTTCTTATTTTACTTTTCCCGATTTCCAACAGCTTTCACCCTGTTCTCGAGACATTTTCTAGCTCAGTACTGTCCACGGATAAGACTCTTTGTCTTCGTTACAGGAGAAAGAGAGTTCAGAAAGTGATCGATAGATCCAGTATGACTTCCCTCTTTTTCTACCTCGCTCTTAAAACAAAAGACGATTCGTGGGAATGGGAGAGACACAAGAGTCGCTTGGACAGTGCTGTTCCAGCTGATTCTTTCGATTAATATCGGTACACGATTACAGGTTGAGTCTTGAGAACGCAGGTTTGTTCGATGAAAACCATCGGAAGCCAAGAAGGCGAATAAAGTACGATCAACCCAAGATCTTGACCGAAGCTCGTTAAGGAGCTCTGTCGTTGAGAATTTTATACAGAAGCGACTCGACGTTACAGAGAAAGATGTAATTAGTTACGTAGTTCTTGATAGGTGTGCGGGATTCATATACAATAAAATGTGAGAATGTGGCGAGAGCGTATGTAAAGTAGCGCCAGGAAAGCTTCGGACAGCGATTTGGGTTGGCCTGTGGTCGGGTAACATTCTTTCGTATTTTTCTTTTTTTTTTTCGTTTTTTTTTTTTTGGAAAACAAGTGCATCGTCACAATCGTAGGTTCGTTTTATCGCGCGACAATGATCGCTTGCTAGGCAGTATACTATAAGTATCCCAAGTCGCTGCATGGAGGATTTGTCTGAAATGTGGGATCGGTACGGTTTCTTCTGCGAATGGTTCGTGCTGAAGTGATTGAAAAGAGTTCGTCTAGCTCGTTACACGCGACAACTTGTTCTTTCGATGAAACGAGTGACACGTTAGCTTATTGACATACGCACGAACCTAACAGGAGTGCCGCAGGAAAACAGAATGATCGGGGATGATGTTAAGGTGATCGAGGGTAGCGTGAGGTGCCATCATACCAGATAGAAGAAAAAAATGGGAGACACCGAGTGCTGGCTTGTGCTTATTCTTTTTTCTTTTCTTTTTTATTTTTTTATTTTTTTCTTTTTCTTTTATTTTTTTTTGTTTTTGTTTTCAACGTCATTTCCGTTTTTCCAATCACTCGAAGAAGATAATGGTAAAATTTTCAATTGAAGCTGTAACAAGGATAGAGTTTGTTACCGATGCTGCCAACACTCGGACGTCATCTCGTAAAAAGTAAAATTACTGGTGTGTGGATCTTGTATGTAACACCGAAAACACATAGAAAACAAATGGCGAGTACGTCAGTCCCTTACCTTCAAAAGTAAATGTTCTCCTCAAAGCTCAATGACAGGAAAGGAGCTGATCGTGATCCCAGAATAAATCAGAATATATTATTTTTCATTATTATGACATACGGTTGCTTTTTTTTTTTTTCTTTTTGGTCTTTACATTATTCTTTTTGTATTTTTCTCTTTGCTTTTGTTCTTGCACATAGTAATGTGGGAATAGGATTTCGCGGGGATCGAATTCGTAATTGGAAGAAGCAAAGTGACACGCTGGAAGTCGAGGTGTCCGGTTCAGGGGTTTTTCTGTTTTTTTTTTCTTTTCTTTCTTTTTTTTCTTTTATTTTTTTTTTTTTATTTCGTCGCTGATGAACGAATTCTGTGCATCTCTGTTCTCTCGTGGAAAGGTAAAAGAATTCGAGAATACCTGGATACCAATGTCTTAGAGAAAAAAGGAGAGCGAGAACGTAACGTAACGTTTAAGTAGAAACGACCAAAGAAGTAACTGAATATACGGGTAGACAGAAGTAGGATGGGAAGAAGGACGAGGTTACTCTTGTTGGTATGACAGCACATCATTGCGTGAAGAGTAGAGTATGGCATAGCACAGGATCAAGTATAAGGTCGTATATGCACAAGTTTATAAATAAAGGTTCAGAATTTTGTCACGGTTCTTTGCCGATCGACTCGTCCAAATTGCAACAGTTCACGCTAATTCTTGCTTAATAAATCACATCACTTCTTTTTTCTTTTTTCCAACAAGCTTAATGAATAAAAAACAAAAAAAAAAAAAAAATTATACTATGGACGAGTACGACACGAGAGAAGAATAAAAGGCAAACACAGATGATCATGCCTACTCTACAATTTCGCTTCTATCCAATTCCGGTAGGCAATCACATGTCGCAACATCAGGTCCGTAGCTCGACGTGAATGAGATCTCGAATTTACAGTGAACCTTCAGTTTCGTTAATATCAATTTTTCGTCGACTCGTTCACGAAGAGCCAACCCATTTGGTTTTCTTTCTTTCATTCTTCGATTAATAATGGTGCGCATCGATAATCGAAGACATCAACGACATCTGAGGCAGCTTGATCCTCACCGGTGATTCCTTTGCTGTACATGCTCGACATGTCCTCGAACTTTGGCTTCTTCACCGCGTGTCCGGCTATAGGACAACCGGATAGGGATCTGTGTGTCGAGAAGGAACCGTTTATGTGACCGATCCCGTCACAGCCAGGCGTGGGACAGTTCACGCCTTCGAATTTCATCGCCGTCGCCGCGGCGACCGCTGCCTTGTGCTGCTCCACCGTACCTCCGGATTCTAATACTCGCATCTTGTTCCTGTTTGCAATGGGGCAGCCCGATGCGCTGCAACAATTCGTTGTGGTCGCAATTAAGGACATGTTCGTTTAATGAACCTTGGAACGTTTGTCATTTTCTAAAAAGAAATGTTCATTGTATATCTATGTTCATCGTAGGGAGAAGTTAATTATTCCAGGCTTATTGGTACGAGCTGTTTTCGATGCGTTTACTTGATTCAAGAAGGAATACTGGCGAAATTTTGGGATGTAATTGTTGGTGGACATGGCTTGTACCTTGGAAGCCTTGAATAATAACAACTTGTGTAAATCCAGACAGTGAAAACTTAAGATTATTATAGATAGTGTTATTTTTGAATATAAAATATAGGAAGAATTTATTTCTAATTTTAGCTTTGAATCGTAACATAAATTATTGAAACTCTGCGTTTTCTGAGATATAAATTGTTCGCGAGTTTTGTTGCTACTTCGAACTATTTTATAAAGTGTAAGAATTGAAGCGAAGCGAATTACGGATTGAAATTAACTTGGAATTAATCAACGTTCGATTATCACGACCTCGTCGAACGAAATTTTGAATTAGGTGCAATTATATTTCATACAATCTTGTTTTTATCTTATCTGTCTTAATTGTTACACTTGAAACCTGAATCTAATATAAATAATTGGAATTATTCCTTTATAAAAATTAATTAACCCTCTATAACCAGAATTTTTCTTACAACAGAAAAAATTATACATTATTATCATCTCTTTACTTTTATCTGAAATTTGGAAATCTAAAATCGTACTATTTTCCAAAGATACAGCGTTAAATAAAGAAAATAAATATTTTTAAAGTACAAAGATACGTATATACGATCTTCCAAGTTACACGTTGTTACAGAGGGTTAAGCAATATTTAATTTGCCACAGGAAATCGCCAGGAAGTCTTACCTGCGATGCGACAAGAATTTGCCAGTAGCATGGCCAGAGCCGTCGCAACCGGGGATTGGACATCTGTAGTCCAAAATTCCAACACCACCATTACCAACACCATACAATCCATCCACACAGAGAGCGAGCATGAAATGAGCGGAAACCGCTGGTTATTAGTCAGCGTCTTCGTCTTTGAGTCAGAAAGCGGATGGGGTTTAAGGGACACCGCGTCGAGAGGGATGGGGATGCCCTTTTCGGTCTACCAGCAGATCTTAGCACGTGCAATGCGGTCAGGAAGATACCCACGTAGCTTGCGTGCAACGTGCGAAACGCGGTGAAAGCGCAAATTGGAATCGCGATTACGTGTATCACAAGTTGCAGAGTTTGCAAGAGACTAGAATCTCTCTCAATTAATCCTATTCTATCTTTCTCTCTAATCTTGATCAAATCTACGTCAATTACGTTTACTTCGAGTTAATTCTAGCGGTAATTACTGTAAGCGACTTAAGAAGAAAAAAAAAGAACGACTCGTTATTAGACAGGACTAGGAATTATAAGGTTTCGAGATAGGAAAATAAGATCGAGATTGGATTTGTTGGAGGATTCAAAAGAACGCCAAAGACGACAAACCTGAGTGGTTCCGAGTCCTGTCCGTCTCGAGGCTTGCTCTTCGGTTTGTTAGCCCTTGGACAACCGGATAAACTCCTGTGAGACGAATAGTTGCCGGTTACGTGACCCGAACCGTCGCACCCTGGCGTAGGACACTTCAGTTCTTGAGAATGCGCTTGGATCTGGGAACGATCTGCTCGCGGACAACCGGACAGACTGCAAAGGAAACAAATGTTTCTGCTGTTTAAACTCGTCCAAGATATACCATGACGATTTCGCGCTACTTTTAGATAGATAATAATTAAACGATTCTTCTGCTATAGATAAATCAAGTCCAATGAACAAAGTAGCGCAGGAATCACCATGGTCAGGATCACGAACGCACACCTCAGAAACATCCAACGATGGCTTCAGCAACACATCGCATGCAATTTACGCGACGTTGCCAAGAAGTCTCGAGTACTTACGTCCGGAACCAGGTACAGTGTTAAGGTACTATTAAAAGAATTTAAAAGACGATCTCGATGAGACTCGAGTATGATATCGACGATTGATTTTCTGTTACGATTAATTCATCGAAGAAGCGATTAAAAAATTGAGCTCACCGAGATCATCCGTTCAGGCTGTTTAAATGTTAAGATCATCGTATAAAAATATCAGCCTTCAGCACGATATTATTCTTCGACGACTTGCCTTGCGTCCAGTTCGAACGAAGACATTGAACAGGAATGTTTAAGACTCGTGTCGTGAAATAATACGTTTCCCATTCCCTCTCGATGATGAATTTAAATGATCGAGTTGAGTCTTAGATCCCAACAAGCTTCCCTTAGGATTAGTCAGGTGAATGGTGGACGCGCAGTCGAAACGGGCAATCAACGATGTATAATTATATATATATGTATATATAATGATAGCATGCAAATGGCAACGCCGTGTTCCAGTTGGATCACTCATGAGGTGTCGCTCGTACGATCGATCGCGTTTCAGGTTCATGTCAATACAAGGTCAGCCTTACTCTAGGAACACTGAAAGGGAGAGCAGGGAGCACACTCACACCTGACCCCAATGAAACTCGTCAATTGCCAATTGTCTTTTGTTGCATTCATAGTTGAACACACTTTTATGATTATTATTTCTACGATTATTATTTGCTTTTTATTTTATTCATTAATTTTTTTTTTTATCATTGTTCTGCTCCGACATGGTCATTGGCAACAGTTCGCTACGAAGCTGCCCACTCGAGGCTGGCGAAGCGGTTCTTAAACGGGCGGGTTCGGTGATCGTATAATATACATATATTTAGATGCGTATGAAAATGCATATTAATTGCAGTTACAGCTCAAGATAGACTGGTGGAAGCATCGTAGACGCGCGAGCCTTCGTTCGAGCACGAATCTCGTCTTCACCGTGTTCGTCTTAATGATTTTGCCATCCCTTTTCGTAGGGGTCGGGTCGAAACAAGGAGCAAGTGGTACTTCATTCAACACGAAACTCATCTACACACTTTGGTTATAATATATCGTACGATAACGTAATAAGAAATAGGGTGGACGGGGTTACGTACGTCAAAACAGGTACACAAAGAGAGAAAAACAGGGTCAATAAAAGATAGACAAACCGTGGAACGAAATAAAAAAAAAGAAATAAAAAAAAAAAGAATAGAAATATAGGAAAATTAATGTAAAAAATAGCAATTTATACCAATGGATGTTTACACGTATATAATATAGATATACAACAATATCGAGTAGCTTGTACAAGACCGGTTCAGCCAGGAAATGAGAGGTGAATGGGGGTTCTCTATATAAAATGGTATAGTGTCACAAAACACTTAAGAAGCCACTACGCCACGGACCACCAATATGCATCGATGCAAATACCCATCTATAATATGTAATTCTCGCATTTTCGCGAGAGATCGCTCTAAATGTCTGAATGTGTCATCGGGATGTCGACGTGTGTGACTTTCCGCATTGTGTTTCGTGGAATCAAGTTTTCGATCGAACAGGAATCGAGCTACTTTCAAGGAATTTTACTTTGGACCGACGTAAAAGGGAACCAAGGAATGCATACAATTTTCCAATTTATATGTGTGTATGTATATATGTGTTCATTTATGTTTATCCGTACGTATGATGTTCAACGTGCGTGTGTACGTGCTGCGTCGCTATACCAATATATATATGTATATATATATATATATATAAATTATACATAATTGGATGTCATCGTCGAATGTAACATGTCAGTGTTAGTGTCAATGTCAATGCTGCCTTGCCTTCTGTGGGTAGCGTAGTTTCCCGAGACATGACCCATGCCATCACAGGACGACGTGGGGCACTGTATCAGCTCCTTGCCATCGCGACCACGAAGTGCGGGCCGAGGCGCGAAATTCAAAGAGTGCCGCCTCATATTCATACTGCACCCAATAACATTAACACAATGAGACACTCTCAACGCGATTGCTCGTCTCTCGTATGCCTGCGCCTAATATTTTTCACATCGACCAATACGTGCTCGTTTAACGACGTCGTACAGTGGATGATCGTACAATTCCATGTCAAGCATCTTTATTCGTATTATTCGGGAACACATTGTCGGTGAAATCCAATCAAAATTTTATACTTTTGATAACGAAGACAGAACGATGGAAGCTTTTTAATCTCCAAAGCTCGACTCGAACGGTACTGCTCCGGACATCCAGGGTACGAGCATGGCCGCAACGCAATCGCAGCGTCACGTCGTTACAGAGCGGGATAGCAACCAGAAAGTTTTATTGCGCTCCGAAACTTTTCCTTCTCGGCGAGAGGGAGGATGCTGTGCACAGACAGCGGGCGTGATAGCGACATATGAGAGAGAAAAAAATTCCCGAAAAGTTCGGCACCGGTCGGTGGAGAAAGAGCAGGAAGAGGCGCAGCAGCAGGAGGTGCAGGAGGCGGAAGGAATATACGCGGATCAGAGCACGAGAGCAGTTTGCTTCTGCTTTTTTCTCTCGTCTCCTCGTAGTCTCGTAGATGAACGAACTACCGCCGGGCTATGAGAAGCCTCGAAAACCTCGATGGCCCTTGAGTAGCCGCGATATTGCCGGCCAACCGAGCCGACGGATGCGGACTTGAGTGCAATTCACCGGTACGCCCCCGGACTCCCTGCCTTCCGTATTTTCCAAGCCTCCGTCTAACCACGACTTCTTTGTCTTTATACAGATGGTAAGTCGTATTATCGTTATTCGACTACCTATCGTCCATTACGATTCGTTTACCGATCAATAAGGATCAATTTATGGACGTTTATTGATGGACACGAAAAAGATGATTACTTTTGAAAGAGTGTCTTAGGAGGCTACGTATTTCTTTTTTTATTACTTCGTATGGTTAATTGAATTTTGAGGGGATGGTGAAACTTCGACGAGCTCTGTATAATACGATTAAGGTTTAAATGAGAATTATATTGTAAGAGTTATTGACGAAATCTTAAGTTTTGGAACGAATGATTAGTTGGTTTGCGTTCATATAATTCTTATAGAGTTCTTTCTTCAATTATTGAGGCAATAGATCATTTTAGAGGATTAAATGAATAATCAAAAATCTAAATGTGCTATATAAGCATGAAGTTTTGTAATCATATGAAGAAATGAAAGTCGCGATGTGCTAAGAATCATCCATCGTTTAAATATATATGCAACAAAATTACTTAAATCTATAATTCTATAAAATCATATTTAACCTCATTGAGCTAAAGAGTCATGATTTCTGCATTAAAATCATTCTACTTTGAGGGTACGATTGAAATTTGAACTTCTAATTTCATACTACTAATTTATCACACCTGGTGAACTTAAATGATCTCTTCTCCTACTTTTTTTTTATAACATATCCCCGTAACTGCAACAAAATTTCACGAACGCACGCGTTACCACCCCTAAGCGTCAACTCTCTCCAAGAATCTCGGCAACGTTGTCGAACGGACGCGCGGAATTCCGGGCTGGGCGGAGATTAGAAAAGAGAGGAAACCAGTTTTGCCCGAGGTATCCGAGGTGCATTTCAAGGGTCTAACCTCGATGGGACGACGCGGGTCTCGCCCCATAATCCAGAGCGGTGGCAACTGATTATACCCCACCTCCTCTTTCGACCTTATCCACCCTTGGCAGCTCACCGTCCCCTCCCCCTTACAACAGCCTCGTTCCACCTCCACTTCTTATGCGCCGAACCGCGCCTTCTCCACCGTACCGCCGAGCTTTACGTCAATTAGAATAAGGTTGGCACTTTCGGTACGAAGAGTAATTACTTTAATTAACAAAATGGAGGTAGGTATGCGCGACCTCCACCTCCCTCTGCGCCACCGCGGCCGATGTTGCCTCCGTGTCTTTACAGTCGCGAATAAACGCGTGTTTCGCGAAAGAGATTCGCGCGATCCTTTCCGCAAGGCAAGTATAAAATGTACGATGCTCGCATGCACGATTTATAGACACGTGGACGTTCGTCCGGTTCATTGGACACCGTGGATTCGCTAGAATGGAACGTTCGCCGTGTTTTCTCGCTGTCTGACTATGTAGCGACTTGTACTACTTAGATCTATATATTTGATTTTTAATGATTCGGGGTACACACAGGCGGTGTTATTTTTTGAGCAGTTAATTTCGAGGTTCTTGAAGGTTCAATTATCACAATTTATTGTTCAGAATTTGTTTTGTATTTTTTATGTTAAAAAATTAAATCGTAAAGAGAAAGAAGTGAAAAATGTTAAGCAGACGAAGATGGAATTTCNACAAAATGGAGGTAGGTATGCGCGACCTCCGCCTCCCTCTGCGCCACCGCGGCCGATGTTGCCTCCGTGTCTTTACAGTCGCGAATAAACGCGTGTTTCGCGAAAGAGATTCGCGCGATCCTTTCCGCAAGGCAAGTATAAAATGTACGATGCTCGCATGCACGATTTATAGACACGTGGACGTTCGTCCGGTTCATTGGACACCGTGGATTCGCTAGAATGGAACGTTCGCCGTGTTTTCTCGCTGTCTGACTATGTAGCGACTTGTACTACTTAGATCTATATATTTGATTTTTAATGATTCGGGGTACACACAGGCGGTGTTATTTTTTGAGCAGTTAATTTCGAGGTTCTTGAATGTTCAATTATCACAATTTATTATTCAGAATTTGTTTTGTATTTTTTATGTTAAAAAATTAAATCGTAAAGAGAAAGAAGTGAAAAATGTTAAGCAGACGAAGATGGAATTTCGAAACAACAGCTCGAATATTAATGATAATAATTTTTCTCTAAAATTAGAAGACTTTATATCGGATTATGTGTACCCCTAGTAGAATTTTATCCAATAAAATTATTTCAAAGCGATATATGAGTCTCGTAGAGACAAAAGGAATGTCAAAGCACTAATTGGAAAAAGTATTTCGATACGATTTTCTTTTTTAAATAATTCTCGAAGCATTGAGTTTCCGATGAACCGGAAACGTCGCATATTTTTTCACGATTTGAGGAATTATTTTTAAAGGGAAGTAAATTGTCGAATTCCTTACCTATCGTCTTTACCCGTGGGTTTATCGAGAGGTCCGACCGTGTGCTGCGGAGGTGGCATACTATAGCAGGGTGTCGGCGTGTAGCCAGCTGGGATTTGGTAACCGGAAGTCACGGGACCTCCGGGATAAGTTCCACCGCAATTGTAGCCTGCAGTGGGGTAAGGAGTGTACGTGTTCCCAGGATATTCTGGTTGAACGCCTGTCATTCCGTATCCTGGGTGCGGACTCATTGGTCCGTAACCTGAGAACGAGAAATATTTGTACTGTAATCTTATCCCATAGCAAAACATTAATTATCGTAATAAAATAATTATCCTAAAATAAATATTCTCGTTAATATTGCATGTAAAACATAAAATTTTACTTTTAACGAAATTCATTCCTTACTTCTACATTCTTGATCTTTTATCAACCTCGTAAAATCTTCAGTTCAAACATAGATGCAACACTAGATCAAAAGTTGGGCCAAAACGTACAACAAAGAAACGCACGAACCCGATAAAAACTGGAGCAACGCGAATGTTCATCCACGTGCACGAATGGACACCTTCGCAATGGATCCATGTATCCCATTCCAATTTTATCCCGTAATCTTTTCGCGAGCTATAAGACACAGCGACGAAATGAACAAGAATGTCTCCCTTCTCTCGGAAAATAAAACAATCCTGCCAAAGAAAAAAAAAAAGAAAAAAAAGAATGAAAAGAAAACAAGAACAAGAAGCAATCGAAAGCCGGACAAAGGTTCAGGTCGCAAAGGTCGAAATCGACGCGTCGCTTGATTAACCGTTGTAAAATCTACGCGTTTATTTACCGGCAAGAATTCATTTCGTCTGCAGTGCAAATAGCCAACGGACGAGGAGGGCCGGTTGTACAGGCGACGTCGCGCGAACACGACGACGTCGAACGAACGAATGAACCCGGCATGACGCGGCTGTGTGCTCGAATGTTTCAATTTCAATAACTACTCCCCAGCGTCAGACTCCGCACAATATTGGCCGCGCCGGACTTTTGCCGACTACGTGTACGCGAAATATTGATAATTAACAATGGTCGTGTACCGCCACAGGGAGGTGGTCCGGTTGGAAGGGTGCTAGGTTGGTGCACATCCACGAGGCGAAAGAGGATGAGAGGCAGTGGAAAGGGATGGACGGTTGGGAACAGGAGAGCTGACGACAGGGACGAAGAGAATGGGCTGCCTGTAGGTTTGGAATGCCAAGGCACAGAGAGACCGAGGAAAATGAGAGTCGGGGCCATAGGTGGCTATTATGGCAGTCATGTACTGTTCTGGCGAATTTTTATTCGACGGTTGTAACCGCGTATCGCTCTCTCGTTCCGTTCCTCTCCCAACCGACCCCTGAGGGCGTCGATCTCTTTGTTCTTTTACGTATCCCTCGTCCATGGATCTCCTCGCTGAGCCCCCATGTATCGCTCGACGTAACACGTGGCCGATGTAGCGACACGCTCACGCGTCGCGTGTGTTTCAAGTATACGTGCTTGTCGAAATTTTTAGCGTCAAGGATGTGTGCTTTGTCGCACCTACGAGTTCGTTCGTTCGACGTTGGGCTCGTTTAGCTAATTTGTATCGATGTCTCTGGTTAGCGCGTATAACAGTTTCCGTTGCTACGCGACCATGAATGGAGGAATTGGAGGTAGGAGTCTAATTGGATTTTCTTTTCATTCAATCGTACGTGCAGATGGAATTTTCGCTATGCGGTATGAAGTAGAAAAGGTTCGAGGCGTTCGTGTTCTCGCAACTTTTGTCGGTATGCGTTGGATTTTATTTTTTAAAAAGCGGCAGGTAAACTGTATAGCGATATCGTTCGAGTGACATCGGAGATTATCCAATTACTTCGAATACCTATAGGTTCTTCTGACTTAAAACTGTAGCCTACTATTTCTAAACCTTCAATTATTACGAAAGCACAGCGGTCACTAAATTTCACAAACCGCTTAAAAGCTCTAAAGACGAACACTCGAGATAATTATCTTCCGGACAGGGTATAGTCCGGTGGTCGTAAAGCGTTTCCGCGAGATAGATGACGAATTATCTGGCAAGTTAAGCGATAAACAGTGATATCTCACCGGTGGGATCACGGTAGGCGTCCATGTAGTGGGAACCCCCACTGTCAGGGGTGCTTTCACGACTGTACGCCGTGACGTGCACTCCGGGTGGTGGGAAGCCTGGCACAGGCCTGATTCCTGGACCCCCGCTGAAATTGACCGGCTCGTTTGCCGTCGAGAAGTCAACGGGCTCGGTTTGCTCCTCGATTGGTCTGGGCGCAGGGAAACCGGGTCCAACGGGAACCGCCACAGCTTCTCCGTGGCCAGTTGGATATTGGGGACTTGGCGCGCCGCTGTAATCACATGAAAATGATGTACGATTTAATATCTTTCCCTTCTCTTTTATTCTCGTTGGGAGGAAAATATTTGTGGATTAAAATGTTTCCAACTTTGTTCCGTGTATTTTTAATAAGATATAAAATCTGATTCACGAAGCTTTGTTCGAAAGAATTTTTGTTTTCCATAGGAAAGCAGCGGATCAGATATTAATTACCTGTGAAGCCTGTTCACGCTGAGATCAAGGGTCTGTCCTTGCGGGCTTGGAACCTGAGGACTCGCAGTTAAATGCGG
The DNA here is from genome assembly GCA_019453375.1 of Ctenoplectra terminalis. Lineage (NCBI taxonomy): Eukaryota > Metazoa > Arthropoda > Insecta > Hymenoptera > Apidae > Ctenoplectra > Ctenoplectra terminalis. Next base: position 61,319 of record SMSQ01025785.1, read on the forward strand.
GCTTGCTGCAGCTTGAGGACTGCCACCTACTGTTTGACCACCGCCATACTGAGGGCTAAGACTGTTAGAACCGTATGGTGGTGCCTGTAACGATTATCATCTCGTTTTACTAAGAACCTTCTCGATACCCTGTGGTCGTTTAGATTTAAGAAGCTCCATAAATAGACATTAACCTGTGGGCTCGTAGATGTGACACTGGAGGTTGACAAGTCCATCACAGAACCACCTGGAGAGGTTGGAGGACCACCAGGTTTTTGCATTTGTTGAACTTGCGCGACTGTGACACATTTTACTGCAACAAAAAAATATACAAGAAATTAAGATTAATTTAATGAACGCGAAAACATTCTATACCTTAAATCGAGTCATTATTTAATATTTCTCTATCGCGATTTAAAACAATCTTAAAAATGCTCACCATCCTCAGTCTTCATCATCCCAGCAGCCGTAGCAGCGGCCATCGCCATCTGATGCTGCTGAGCGGCGGCCGCAGCCTCCTGATGGTACACCCGTTCCTGTTCCTCCGGCGTCATTCCAGTCTGTCCCAGATAATACATATTCGTTCTCGAATGAAGCTGCTGCTGCTGCTGCTGTTGCTGTTGCTGCTGCTGTTGCTGCTGCTGCTGCTGCGATTGAATCGGTGCACAACTCTGGGTGTCGTATCTCTCGTAGGCTGACGTGGTGCCAGGATCGTACGGTCGATGATTGGCTGCACTGGCCACAGCGTTTTCGTAACCCCTCGCGTTCGCGATCTCGTTGGAATAGGTGACAACCGGTCGGGCGATGTTGCTCGCGCCAGGGTGCATGTAGGCCCTCGCGTGTTCTGCCGATCTATGGTGATAAAGTTCCTCGCTGGTGGTGGCCGCAGCAGCCGCTGCCGCCGCTGCGGCCATCATGGCGGATGGCTCGTACGGAGACCTCTGGGACATCTGATGGCTCATCCTTGTGTCCTCGACCATTGGCATGGGATAGGCAACCGTTGGTTGCATAGGTAAAACGTGATGCGTTGGGTGCTGACTCGGATGATGTATCGTCGCGCCGATGGATCCCCTGGATCCCATGGCGTCCATCGAGGACATCGACGAGGAGTTGGAATCTTGGTTCATATACGAGTCGTAAGTTGGTCGCACTGTGGGTGGCGGTGGCGGTGGGGGTGAGTTGACTCGACAAGAAGCGGTCTCTTCCGTCTTGGGTACCAGCAGATCGGACGTGTTTTGACCTCTCGTTGGCAAAGTATTGCAGCAACTGCCGCTCGGTGTCATGTTCTCGGTCTTAGGGACCACCTTGGTCGTACGGGACGAGGGGCTCTCCTCCGGAGTTTTCGGAGGTTTCACGTTGATCCCCGTGCCCTTCGTTGTGGAGTAGTAATCGTAGGTCAGGCTACTTAGCACCGGTTTAGTGTCCTGCGCCGTGGACCCGTATTGAGAGTAGCTCTTGCTATCCATCGACGGCGGCAACAGGTTCGTACTGATGTACTCTGGCGGAATTCCGGACACTGATACAAGAACACAGTTTTATGCAATATTTTGTTTTACAGCTATGACACAACAGATAAACTAGATCAGCGGTCTTTGTACTGCTGCGCTTGCTTCTGAATTAAGGTACATGTTGACGGTTAGAAACGTTTGGCGCAAATGTCATGCTTCTGGGAATGGAAGCGTGCGAGATGCGGTAACTGCATTTGAATATATCACCACGCATTCTAAAATAAGGTAACAAGAATTTACGACACTGACACTTTCTTACGAAAGCAATCTAATGTAATTGATGATATAAGGAAATTGTGGACCGTGCTGTTTTGATACTTGTACAACAATTGCAGGTACTTATAAATAATGCCATTATACGCGTAGGTGTACTACGTATATCTTCATTTTTCCAAAGTCGATACCTTTTTAAATAAAATATTCAACGCGTGAATCTTAAAGTTACATTAGATGACCAATATATCATTCACAGCCTACATTTTTTTTTTTTTTAATTTTCACAAAGAAAAAGAAATAGAAAATAACATTCGTTACACGTCCGCGTAACGACATCACTTATGTGTACCCACAAATGAACAGTCCAATCGCGTCCGTATCGCGTGAAACATCAAGAAACGATTCGAGGATTACTCTTGCAGCGGTCGAGAAGCTTAAGCACCCGATTCGATTTCACGGAGCGGCTCAACGCGTGGATTTTCGCGGCAGACGGATTCCGTACGCGTTGGGGGGCTGCTGTGCCGCCTTACCTTGAGCCTTGTGTCGTGCCTCGCGTGCGGCTAGTTTATTGGCCGCGGCAATGGGACATCCGGACAGGCTTCTGTGCGTGTTCCGATTCGAGCTGACATGGCCACGACCGTTGCAACCAGGCGTTGGGCATTTCAAAATAGTCTCATGCATCGCCAGAACTGCGAGAACCCAGAGACACGTGGCGTGGTTACAGAACACTGCTACTCGTTTCACATTTTTTTGTTTTTTTTTTTCTCTTTGGATCGATACTTTCTTTTCTAATCATTTTGTAATATTTTTTAATTTCACACCTTTAAATTATTAGACCACGCATACGTATACACACACACACCATGATACGATCGGTAGAATCGAGCTGCTTCAGATCTCAACTGTTTCAGATCTCAGCTCGATTCTTTCTTATGCGTTGAGTATAATTATTAATCATTGTCGACAAACACGGTTCGTATCTTTTTGACACGTTTCGCGTCGGTTTGCCACGACCGATGAACACCGTAACCAGAGATGTTGTGTATAATAGTATACAGAAAGAAGTAGAAGGAGCGTACAGAAAGTAAAGGAACAGAAACAAATAAAGAGAAATCAGAGAGATAGATGGGGTACACAACGTCACGGGACGAAATATACAAATCAAATGTGTAATAGTACAATCAAGTATACCGAGCGGGTAGAGAGAAACTCAAGAGTAAAGATATAATCAATCGAGTGATAAAATTAATAAGACAACAACTTGCGATTCTTGTGTATCCTGATGGGATTCTTGCGTGTGTTTTGTGTCGGGGATAATTGGTGTCTCGTGTTACGGACACCGTACACGTTGTGCAAATATTTCAAACTACTACATATATATATACAAAAGAAAAACAATTTTATAAAATATGAAACGTTAAAAAATATTGAACGAACTTCTAAAGGATCTTTAAAAATGTAGTCTACAAACTTCGATACTTCAAAATTTACCCAACAAAATTTGTCAAATTTAAACTTATAGCGAATAAAACTTATAAATGAATAAAACAATTAAAAATTTTAGTATTCATGATTGCTCAACGACGTGTCATCGTTTCAATCATTTTACAGGTGGTGGAACTTCTCGTGTGTCCTACGTAGGGTTGGTCGTTTGTCGGGTGAAGGGAACCGTGTCACAAGAGTGTGTCAATCGCCGTTTAATTATACTCAATCGCACAAGATCCTCCGTTCGGATCCTGCGTGCTTGCATACGCATACTGGCCTCGCATCGCCCGTGTCTCGAGTTCTCCAGATGTACGTAGGTACGGCCTACATAGCCAAGTTCAAGTGTGGTGATAATTCTCTACTATAATTAAACTACAAACAGAACGATAAAATTAAAACGAAAGTGTAAACGCAATAAATAAAGCTCTCTACCCCGCAAACGAAAAGCACAAAGAATATAAACAGACAGACACATAGACACACATAGACAGGCACGGTTCAACGAGCCCGCGCTTTTGTCGATCGTCGAAGTACGAAGCGAGAAAAAGTACATTTTTCTTTCTTTCTTTTTTTTTTCTTTTTTTTTCATTTTTTCTTCTAATTATTAATAATATATCTTATCGTGTCGCGTCTTCGTATTTCGAGCACTGGTGTTAGGTTCTGAATTTTTTCGTCAAACCAACTTCTCCGCGGACGTGAGCGAAAACGTTGTCGAGCCGCGAAATTTCGATCGAAACGCGAGACTCGCGAATTTTCAGAGATCGTGAACCGATTAAACGAGACGCGCCACCGATGAGAAAATAAGTACAGTCGTTCACGCTCGTTCACTCGCCACTCCCTTGCCCCGACGCGTGAAAAAGGCAGTTTCGCAAAAAGAAGATGCATCTATGTAACTACGATAAGAATTAAGAATTGTGGTGCCGATCGATGACTACTTACTCTCTGGCGTTAGTTTATCCTTCCGTGGACAACCGGATAGGCTGAAATCACAATATTTAATTATGAACGACACTTGCGTCAAATATTACCTTGTGTATTATAAAAATCTAAAAGATAATTTGTGTACGGATTTGTTTAAAGCGTATCGAGTGGAATTTGTTTGGAAAGTCGAAATTGTGTCTTGGATAAGGTTTCAGCGATGATAAGGAGAGATTTGACAAAATTATCCCAACGGGAACGTGTTGTAAAGGTAAACGTATTCCCTGTTGCATAATTTAGTGATCGGATACGTCGAATAGGTCTGCTAGTGTCGGTACCATTTCGCTCGGTTTTCCTGTCGTAGCGCATAGGTGTCTAATCGACCAGGTCAAAGTGCAGAGCACAGGTTAATTACCGATAATTGCTTACCTGCGGTGGTGAGAGTAGAGTCCGGTCACGTGACCCTGCCCCGTGCAGCCTGGGGTCGGGCACTTGTTGCCCTCTGTAACAAATCAAACCATGGCGAATGGTCAGATTTCGTACGGTGCGTCAGCATTGCGTAGAGAATATATTATCAGTGTATTTTGTGAATAAACGTGTAAAATATCGAAGTATCGATCGATCTAACAAAATTTTTCTTTTTTTTATATATAGTGACATCGAGCTATATTTAATTGTCAATACGTGAAGCATGTAAAAATTGAAACGAGTAATTTAAAAAAAGGAAAAAGCAGAAGAGCGCATTATTTTTCCTCATCGTTAAAGATCCTCGTTGAAATTATTTGAATTTTTAAAAGAAATTCAAGAAGAATTACTTAACAATGTAAAAATGTATTCGTTACACAAAATTCTGTCGTACAGTAGTTTCTATCCAAATTTCAGGCATTTCGATTCAATTAAAACAATCGCGATCTCCTTTTCGTGTTCCATTGTGTACTTCACACCTGTGGATCGTTAACACAGCCAGTTTCATTGTAAATGAGCAACATATCGATACCATTGATAGCAAACGATCCAGTTTACGGTCTAAAAACTTCCAACAATTGGCCCAACGTAATTGTTGCCAACTGATGCGAGCTGTCAACGATAGAGCGCGTGTCAGTTCCGATTCATTCGTCCATTTCAAACCGATCGCATTGTGCCGGTTAATTAATATCGATTACGCGCCTCGTAATTGTAATATCGAGCGAACTGTGACTCGTCCTTTACGCATCTGTGGATCGTCTACTGAATTTAATGACACCGACAAGCACGTTTGATTGCGGATAAATTACGTATCCACGCCGTCGGAACGCAGGTTGAAGCGATGGCTGAATCGTGACAGCGCGATCCGATACGAGGGAAAATATTGTTACCGTGGTTGGTATTTTTTAACGCGGACCTGGTCTCGCGAATGGACGTTCACTTTCGCTTTGACACTCGAACGAACCTCTAAAATCAATATTTTAAGCGGGAACGCCAGTGTGTTGACAAGGTGTAGTCTATTTCGTATGCATATTCTCTCTCGATATCGATGTCGATATAATTATTTTGTTTTATCGTCCAATTATCCTGGAATTTGATATTTTATCAAATATTTGCTGTTAGCTCGCAATATAAATAAAAAAGTTTAATGCAGTAGAGTATTAATATCAATTAACTAGACACTTGAAAATTAAATGAACGCCGAATGCAATAAATCGTATTAAAATCAAGCTACATTTTGTATATATATAATTAATATCTCCGAAGCTATGATTAAAATGTTCTTACTTCCTGGTGGAACGAGATAGTTTAATGCAATAATGGACGCTTTAAAATTTCAACAGTAAACTTTAAATGAAAACGGACAGGCTGTGGCCAACTGTGATACCTCGGATCTTGTCGCGCAAGTTACGCATTTGCGAATAACCACCGGGATTTCTCTGTCCCCTGCCTAAGCCTCGGGGATTAACACTACGTGTACGTTCGTGTACGAGAAACAAGCTCGTATTATGGTCGAACGAAAGTGTCGATGTTTCAACCAACAATTTTCTATGATAAATTTTATACTATCCAAAATAAAAACTCAATTCGTATTAACGAAGATATCACGGTATGACGAATGATACCTTATAAACTCGAACAAAACCTTTCAATAAAATAAATTCATCGTCCAATGATTCGTATTGTCCATCGATAGCGCGTCACGGGTAAAACCAACGTTCAGAAACATTGAGAAAATTTTTTTCTCCCTTTTTTCCCCCTTGATCCTCGATGTTCTTACCGCTGTCACGAAATTGCATCGGGGTCTGTTCAAGCAACCTGTACCATCTGTCGTGTACTGGCTGTAACTTAATGGCTGGTATGGTGCACGTCACGTATAATCGTGTTCGTGTTCTCAGGGTGACCTCGCGTGACCAGACAATTACAGGTTTCTAGTACGCTCTATGCAGTCCAGAAGTACCAATCGCTTAGGATGAGACCGGTTACTCGGCCCTTTCGCTTCTAGCGCGATGTTGATTCTAACAACTTTCTTCGTATAATTCATTTTTCTTTTTTTTTTTTCTACGGTTGTTAAGATGAGATCAGTCCACGTGTCGCGGTGGGCAATTTCGGTAAAAAATATAATTCCAGTAATCAGATGCTGCGATACGGGTAATGAGTCCTATCCGAGCGTTGGTTTTGTTCCTAGTTAACACTGCACACTATAACTTTGATAGAGTTCACCGGTTATGGTAAAATTGCATTCGCAGCGTATAATATGTGCCGACGAGTGTGTTACTCGTGGCTCAGCAAAGTTTCTTTTTCGCGAGATTGTTTATTGTTGATTTTCCGTTATCAAATAATTTTATTGGAACAGTGCATACGATATCGCAAGATATATTACTTTATCAAAATTTGATTCATCAGGTCGGTGTAATGATAATTATCACGGAAGTTGAAACAATATGAGTTACTTAAAAATCTCAACTTCAGTTCTAATTTTAATTACTGTAAAATTCATAGATACTACATCACTTATGATTATTAACCAATTTTTAATTCAAGTCTTAAAAGCACAAAATTGCACAGAACACGTGTAATTCGAAGAACGATATACAAAATACCTAAATATTTTATAATCGTATACTTCTATACTACTGTACTAAAATACTGTACTAATTATAGTACCTCCTATAATACCCGGTAAGGTAAAATAATTCTCTACCGATGTTCTACATTTTTTTCATTATATTCGCAAAAATATGAATTTGCATAAAAATCCACAGCCTATTCAGTTTCGTTCACGCGAACCTTTGGATTCACAGAGAATCCGCTGGTCGGTTATCGACGAGTCGAGCAAGGCGACAATTTTTGTGTCACGCATTAACTCATATGATATCTCCCCGAGTTAAGATCAATTCGACGTTTCTTAACGCGGAAAGCTCCATTCTGACGTGCTATAGGTACGTTCGTTACATGAGTCGGAGGGGTTCGAAAAGGGATTCCGAAGAAACGAACCTTAAGGGGAGGCCAGCTTTAGGTTAGCTGCGGATCCTATGGAGTGAGCGCACTTTTATAAACTTTGTCGTGTACTAATCCTCCTCTAGCTCGGATCCCCAAGCCAACTACGTCGAACCCACGAAACGGCCGCCATGACGCCGAGAAACTTCATCAAGCCGTCATTTCGCGTTCGAGAAAGAAAGGGACCGAGCCGATCCCTGCTTAGACGCTCGCCTGGCCCGGTCCATCTTCCCGGTAAATTGGATTACGATACGTGACGTGATTAGCGACATACTTTATTCGCGGAACCAGAGAAACATTGGACGAAACACGCAAACGGTTTCATCGGGTCGTTGGAACGCGAGAAACCAGGCCAGTGGATATTAATGGAACGAAAAATGTAAATCTCGCTTTTGAATCGCGAACGGAGGAGTCTTTTTTAACGTTTTCACGGTGGAAATGGTTATTTTGCGGAAACGAGAAATAATTTCTCGGTATTACAGAGGTAGTACGAATTTTTAACAATTCATATTTCTTTTTATTTTTTTAGTGTGTGGTTATACTAGAACGAAATACTTGGTAGCTTTATATGAAATGAAGAAAGTTTTATTAGTTTGGGGATTATTAATTTTGTCTGGGGTTATATCATAATTTATAAAAATGTGTGATAATTTATAAAAAAAATGTGTTTCATTGGTTCCATGGTACCTGATTTAAACAATATATGGTTCTTCGTTTCATCATAAGTAGATTAATGTTCGAAAAACGCGTGTCAATCTGCTAGCGCTCATAGAAATTTCAACAAGTAGTATCAGACGGGCAGTGGTCAGACGTACCGCAAGTCGTTGACTCAGCTTATAGCTGTGCAGCTATAAATCTACTTATCGCTACTTTCAACTTATTATATCAATACCTTGTATCTAAATGCTGTTAAAACAGTTTCGTTGCATTTTACCGCACCTGTTCTTACTTGAATTTAAATTAATCCCGAACACAGGTTACGTTCTCTTCGAACAACCAACGTGCTACCAATAGTAATATTGCACCGATAGATCCAAGACACCCTTCGCCGATGAAATAATAATGAACACCCTATGTCAGCGAAAACAACGAACAGGATACCGTGCTTTTTAATTAGCGACAGGCTAAAAAAAACGGCTAACAATAAGCGAGGGCGAGCGCGGCCGGTCGACGGCAGGATTAATAAATTAGCCGTAAGGTTTTAAAACGGTTGGCCGGTGTCTAAACTCGATGGAAAAGAGCGAAAAACGGAAAGAGACGGACAGAAACAGAGAAGAAATTAACGAAGGGGCAGATAATGGTACCGGTCAACAAAATGAATACCGGCACGCGCTGTTCTTTCCGGATCTCTGAATAGACTTGTAACGAGTCGGTCAGACCTCTCTTCGTTTTTTTTTCTCCCTTTCTCTACGCCTCGCCGCCACTTTCTATCCCCGTCTTTTTTTCCTATGGGATCCCGTGGCGGGATGGCGAGAGGGTCAGAGGGAAAAGAGGAAAGAGCGGATCCAAGGGGTGAGAACGAGGATGAGTAGCGGGCAGCGAGGGTGAGGCCGTGGCCGAGTGTGTAATTGTGTTATTTTGTTGCCATTTCACGTGAGGGCCACCACGGGAGGGCCAGAGGTGTACATAAACACCAGGATTGTTTTATTCATTCGACCCGCTGCACGACGCGTGCCGAATTCTTTCTTTTTCCCCTTCTTTGCTCTCGGATTCTCGCTCGCTCTTCTTTCCTGTACGATCGTGCAACCGTCGTGCCGAAATTGGAGATATTATCGTTGATAGGAATTGCGGTTAAACGTGTGAACCGCGTTTTACTCGCGTATTCATAATCAATCGATGGACAGATTTAAATGTCCACGCACTGCGGGAGGGAATAAGTAGGCGTGTATTTATTTTAATCGACCGATACTGGGGAGGCTTCGATGGCTTCTTTTAACCTCTACAGAAAGATGTTCGTATAAGAAAGATACCTTTGAGCTTGTTAACCCGATTAACATACTTTGACACGTATAAAAATGAATATGTTGCAAAATATAAACGGACACAACGATTGGTTTTCACGATCGATCGATACAAAAAATGATTCGAAGGAAGCAATTGTATAAATGGGGATGATCGGGGATTCTCGTCCGATTTGTAACGAGATCTTAAAGTGCGCGAAGTATAAGACGAAGCATTCTAAAAAAAGAGAACAGCCCAGGGAACAATCACAAGGTACGTATTTACACACGGTGGCGCGGGGCCGTAACGCGAGGGTAGAGCCCCTGCGCGCGAGTAAAGGTCCTTTTTATGCGTGCGGTCGCAAAGGCAGCGTAAAATTGAGTTACAGGGCAGTTTATTTTTTTATTAGCCAGGCCAACCCTGCCTGCGCGGTTTCAACGCGGAAAGGGTGGTTTTTGCGGCCGACGGATTTCCCGATAGCGGTTTTATGGCGTGTCAACACGCTCTTACGCCGTAAAAAAAAAAAATGTATATATACAAAAAAAAAAGACGGATAGAATGAAAAATAAAAAGAAGAAAAAAAATAGGAAAAAGATGGAGCAGATCGCGCACGCGATCCTGTCGCTAAATCGAAAGGCTCGGGAACGAGCGGCGCGAATGGCACAGGCGAACGAGCCTGCGATTAAAACTATAGCTCCGTAGGGTCCGGCACGCTTGTACCGCCGTCACGCTTGTAAGTATGCGATTAATCGTGCCCACTTATCACGACCCCGCGTTTATTCGCCAAGATTTCCGTCGAGCTGGATTACCAGGCCTATCTGCGTCTCTGGATCTTTTCATAATCGACCTACCCGCGAGATTGACAGATGCCGGTGAATTTTCTTGAACGTAAATCATCCGAGTGACTTAAAAAGTTTCTGTTTGTAGAAATATTTTAGAGCATAAGATGTTTGTTGTATATGTTGAATATAATTAAATGGATTGATTGGGAAGTTTATTGTATTTTGTAAAATTTAAAAGATTATACGTATGATGTTTAAGGGTTGATAAAATTTGATCAAGAAAATGTTCAGATATAAAAACTTATAAAGCTCTCAAGAAATTTATGTTTCTCTTAATAAGTGTACTAAAAGTGCCTGTACTGATACAACAATTCCACTTTCAACCTACAATATTTACAGTGATTGTAAAAAATTGATAATTTATAAATTAAGAATTAAGATACTTCTCGATTATTTTCATTAATTTTAACATATCTATGCTCACCTATACCGATATTTCCCTCAATCGATACACATCACAAGAAACGCGACAAAATCTAATAAATCTGAACGTTTGATAAACCTTATCGACAAGTATCGTTAAAAACGATATCTCCGTAGCCAAACCATCCACGACAATTTAATCGTGACACGAAACGACGAAGATTGAATTTTTGAACTGTTCATCTCCGCAGCTTCAGTCAGAGAAAACGCTAAGGGGATAATGAGGACAGGCAGCAGAGCCGCATGGTGGTAATAAGGTAGCATGGTGTGGCTGGGATGCTAGTCACGTTTCTAGCTGCTGACAGCTGCGGCTTATACGTATGACGTGGTATCAACCCCAAATTTACCCGCCTAGGCACATCGTGTCATCGCTGCCCTAAGACCCTGGAATGCACTCGAACTCCCACCTGTCACACCAAGGAATGCCTCACTGTTGACGCACGGAGAATTTTCTTTGATTATTTTGTTGTCATCGATCCTTAAGCTCACTTTTATCGATGCTTCTAATCTTACAGTTTGCTATGTTAAAATAGAATATTTTTCTTATAACTTTTCGAACGATAATTTTCTGCACGCAGTGTATTGAATAGTACATTCTTTGTATCATTACGTATATTGATTTTATTCGAAGACACCCATAGAAACAAAGTCAACTTTGATACAGCTGTTTTAAAAAGGTAATGAAACAGAAAGTATTTGAAAAATCAATTTAAACAATTGTGTATTCTTGTATCGTGAAAAAGTGTAATAATTGAAAGAATATTCAATTACGTTCCTACCTTAAACACAAGTGAACTTCAACAATGAGTTTATCCAAGTAAAGAAACAATCGGAAAAAATGAAAAATAGGTTCCGTTAAAAAAAGGCGAGTCAATAAATGTCGCGAGCACATGGCGACATTACAGCACAGAACTCTGAAGCACATGTGCTCGAGTGAGTCTAATAGATGCAACATTCTCCGCGTGTTGCCGGTCTTTACGATCATCGCGACGTTCCCATGATCAAGCGAATAGTTTCGAAGCTGCGCCAAAGACGAAGACAAAGTGGCTGTAGCAGAGGATACCGAGAATAACTTTACTTTGAGAGACCTTGATTTCACCATTTGAGTCATCGCCCCTCGCTTCGTAATTATTGATTTTCCGTGCTACCCTAACTAGAGAGAGAGAGAGAGAGAGAGAATGAGAAACAGAGAGAGAGTGTGTATGTATGAGAAATAGAGGAAGACCGACAGTAGCAGAAGAGTACAGTACGCGGGAGAGTCGAAAATGCCTTTTGTCCCCTTCTCGCATAACACACGGACAGTAACCCTACTACAACGAGCATCGGTCTTATCAATGATTTCGCGAATTTCTTAAACGCGAGTCCTACGTTTATTCGACATCGATATTCTCGCAGTCGAAGAACCGATTTGAAACGTTGCTCGTATTTGCAGTCGTTAAAATCTCGATGCGACACGCGAGTCGAACGTTATTCGACTCGTGGAATTTCTCGCACTCTCGTGGAATCCTTAATTGGTTCCGTGCGAACGGATAAAAAAAAAGGGAGCTTTTCTCGGATAAGCATGAAGCACTTGTAAATTCCAAGAACGTCGAATTAAGTCATACAGGATAGGAGATTGTAATTCTCACCTCTGCTGAGACTGGACGGAGACATGGACATTACCGGTCTGCTGCCATCGAAGGTACCAGGCCTTTCCGGCATTTTCATGACGCTCTCTTGCTGGCCCGTTCCATTACCAGTTCCAGATGACGCATCGGCACCAGTCGTAGGACTGGACGTCGTCGTGCTTGTCGAGACCGTTGTTATAGCGATACTGTTCGTCACATTGCTCCCGTTGCCATTGCTGGCCGAATTAGCAGTGTTGCTCGCGTTAACACTACCGTTGCTGTTCGTAGTTTTGCTAGATACGTTGGTGTTACATGTTCCACCGTTACTGTTGCTGTTAATCCCATTCGCCGAGCTGCCGTTGTTCGTGCTACAACTGCTCACAGCCGTCACACTGACCACTCCATCCCTGGCTATGTCCTGAATGGCACTGGCCGCTCTCGAACCGATACCAGCTGGCTGAAGAATCGTATACTGTTTCGAGGAATCGGGACTGGTGACCGCTGGTAGGCCACCGGCTGGACTTTTGTTCCCTGTCACCGTGTTCGGTGCAACCTCGTGCCTCGTCACGTGATGGGCCTCCTCCTTCGATGATTTCAATTGCAACAGTGAAACCGAGGCGGAGTGTTTGTCCCCGGAGGTTGGCGAAATTCCCGTAACAGGTTGCGGCGTCGGCATCGTTGGTCCTGTCCCGGCAGTGGGGTAGCCAACAAACGTAGCCGATGCTGGGTACGGCCCGATAGGTGGAATCGCCGTGGAAGCCACGGCCACTGACGGTGTACCGCGGCCAGTCGATTTCGCGTGGTCCGTGTTGGGTGGTCTGAACGCCGACGTTGCAGAGAACGGTGAATTCGACGGGGGTGAAGAAGAGGAGGAGGTAGTAGCGGTCGGTGAAACCTTCATACCGTTCTCGTTGTACTGTCTATGATAGTTCGAGTATAGTTGTTGATGATGTAGGTGTTGTTGTTGCTGCTGTCTTCCAGAACTGTGCGGGGACTGTCCGTTTCTGCATGTTCGGTCCCTGTCTCGGTCAGTCATCTTGTCCCTGTCAGCGTCGTCTTTTTCAGCCGTAGGATCTGACATGTCGATTTCTAACTCGTTAGAAGAATCGTCTACCAGTTCGTTAAAGTCAGGTGGATCGTATCGAGAGTATTTATCTATCTGTCGACCTTCAGCGTCCACGTGAGCACCAACCATGTTCCTTTCGTTCCTGTCTTTACTCGACAAAGATCTCACCGACACTGGTCTGATTTTACCGTGCTCGTTTGGGTTGTTGCCTTGGCTCTGAACGTTGCAGCACTCGTTCTCTGATTTCAACAAGCTATCCAAATCCTTTTTCACTTTGCACGGATGCTGTTGCAGTTTCGTTGCATCTAGTTGCTTCATTTGCTGCTGTAATTTGTTGCTTCGGTCTTGCTGTCCGCGGAACGTAATCACATCTTTCAAAGAACAACCTGCCTCGTTGCTGGTGGTCGAAGATGTAGACACGGAAGAGGGTGACAGCTTAGGATTGTCCTTCTTCTCTTCGAAGAGGTTCTCGAAATTCGACTCGTACTTGTCCTCGTCCGAATTACCTCGCTGATACAGTGAGCCTCTCGGACCGGGCCAACTTCCCGACAGGCTTTTCAAAGCTGCTTCGGTTTCTCTGATCAACGTTTCATCGTCCTCTGGTTCCTCCGAGTGTTTACTGGCCTTTCTCGCTGGACTGCCCGAATTTCCGGTGGCGAATGCTCGTTTCTTTTGTGGCAACGGTATGTTCTTGCTCGAATCTATGGCGTCAATTGATTTGCGTGTATCATCGTCGCGTACGCTTTTCCTTCTTCGTTTAGCAACAGCATCAGCTGTATCCATTTCTTGAGGAGTGAGCGCTTGAACAGCCTTCTTGTTGATCAAGGATTGCTGTTGCTGATAATGCTGCTGCTGTTGTTGCGGCTGCTGTGGTTGCTTAGGATTCGTGATAACAGATTCTGCTTCCAGCTTCCGTTTTTTGAGATGAGCCATCGCATTCTGGCCACCTGGCACGCTGGTCAGTTCCACCCTGGAACACAAAAATTCCAGAGGATCAGGAAATTTGCTCTCTCATCGGATGCATGGATGCAGTGAGTTTGATCAATGAGTGCAAGCTGGTCGCTCAAGGTCGCTCGACATCTAACGAAACCAATCCCCGTAGCTGGGGAACAGAATCTCTGTCAGTTCCAAACAATTCAGACCACCCGTCCCATCTTCTCGATCAGATCTCTATTCTTTTACTTTTTTTTTTTTTTTTTTGTTTATTTTGTTTATTTTTCTGTTTTCATTTAACCGTGCATTCAAAGCCTAAAGTAACCTCGTTTTCTCAAGAAACTTCACCTGAAAGCCGTCGAGGTCCATCGAGGACATCGCCCCGAATCCTGGGACCCTTTCCATCCAGTCGAGACGTCTCTCTGATCTTCGGCCGAATGAAATCTGCCAGCGATCGTATTTCCTTCGATCGAACAACACACTGTCTTTTTATCGTTTTATTCTGTATTCTCTTTTCTTATTATTATTTTCGTCCAATAATTAAGATCAATCGAAACACGGAATCGTCGGGACACGATCGTGCACGCACTCGATGTGATTTACGCACGCGCGCGCTCGCGTGTTCACGCACCAGTCACGCGTGCTTAAGTCGGCTCGCCGACCCGATACGATATATAGACGGATGCCTTTTGGCGTCGCACAAGTGCGCGAAGAGCCCTTCCACGCAGGGTGCTCGCGAGCTACTGTGTGCTATGTTTAAGTTCGTACGGGGGTGGCGATCTTCCAACCCTCGCGGAGGGGATGAAAGCTTGCGCGAGCAACTGGCAGCTTCTGCTTCGCCGCGAAAAGTGGGGGCGGGTTCTGCGCACTGTCCACCCCTTTTAGCTTTAGCTGGAACGCGATTCCCGGCCTCTCAGCACATCCCCCGTTACTCACCTCACCACCCCCAAGAACAGAGTAGGGGACACGGCCCCTGGGTGCACACCAAGGTGTTCAGTGTGTTGGGCTACGTGCGCCGGTACACCTTCGGTCGCTTATATTCACCCACATCTCAACTTCCACCACCCCCTGGTCTGTCTCGTCACAACCTACGTGTACCTGTGCTACCTGGTTCTCTTTTACTGCCTTAAGAGTCCCGGCAACGCTGGTCCCCGGCCAAAGACCTCCGGTTCTACCGTCTTTTTTACATTCAGCCGGGTGTGCCTCGCGTAACGAGCAACGTCAAATTCAATTAGAATTAAACTGTAAGAACGCGGCAATGCCAACGTGATCATCGTTGTATTTACTTCTGATTACGCGAACGCCTCTCGTAACGCGTTCTCATTTGGAGCGTCCTCGCAATTACATCCGAGCGAAAATCGTGTTTCGTTAGCGAGATGATTTTCTCGTAACTGTTGTTTGAACGCTCGCCAACGTTTCTCGCGTTTGACGACCTGAATTTTTGATGATAGAGAGCTTGAAAAAAATGGGGGATGTTATCACAGATACAGGATGCATTGTTACTATACTGAATTGTTTCAAGTCGATTTTTCACGTCTCCAAATACGAAACTGAAAATCAACGATGAAACATCTTTCTGAATCAACGATATTCTTAACTGGACTGTTACTGCAATCAGTTATTCGTAGGTAGCTATCTTTGGACGACATTTATCGATCCGTTATGTAACAATACCTAGCGTGCACGTTGCTCGCCGAATTCATCCAGACGGGCACCTTTGCCCCGCTCCGTTTCCAGATCGCGAACGATCGCGCCCGAGTATATTTTCAATCGACATCCAGCCCAACAGTCCGGCTCGTACAGTTTAGAACGATAGTGGGAAGCTACAACTCGAATTAGATAAACCCAGGTTCCGAGAGGCGGTACAGGAAGAAGAAGAAGAGCAGGATCAGCGCGAGCGCTTAGCGGGAGCTTTCAAGGATCTCGGGAGTGAGAGGGCTTTCCTTAAACCCTAAACCCTCCTCAGACCACGGGAAGCCCGGAGAGTTTAGAGCAACGAACTCCTAGAAAGGACCGCGGGAAGAGAATGTGCCCTTCCCAACTGAAATCGGAAGTTAAATCACACCGTCGGCTTAAGACATTATCACTTTTCTTTACCGGCCAGTGCTCTGTGTTCGAGAGTTTGAGAGCTAAACGAGCGAGCGAAAGACGAAAAGAGAGAGGAAGAGAGAGAAAGGTGGCTGAAGCGGAGCAAGGAAGAGCTCGAATCCCTTCCAGTTAGGGATCAATGCTTCCTCGTCCACCCTCCAATTACGTGTCATCCCTTATGGCCTGTGGGGAATAATTAGAAAGCAGCCCTTCTCCCGATCCAAGTACCTACGTCCGTGGACATGGTATCGCGTAAAGATTGGATTCGTTTTCGGGTCCAAGGAAAATGTCACGTCCACTGTTAAAGTCTCTGAATTTCGGCCCAATTTGTGACTGTGGCTGTAGCTTTTTCTTCGCCATCAGGGATCCATGTAGGAGGGTACGCATGGTATTTAACGAAAATTTGTAAGGTGATTGAAAATGGGACAATATTTAATCTATAGTGATACTTAACAGTCTGTATGAGATAAGAATTTTTTGAAAAAGAACAATAATTCACTGAATCATATCAGCTGACTAATTTCTGAGTAAGCAGAACAGAATTACGATTATTGATACTGGATATCATTCTACTCCAGGTATTAAGTATCTATACAAATGTTGAAACGCAGATCGAATGTTTTATTGAAACCAATAAGTGCGAGTGATGTCTTCCTCACTGTCGACGAAAGTAACTTGTTTAAGTAAGCGTTAGCCACAAAATACGCGTAAAAATTTGCACAAAGTGAACGTACACCAGAAGTACTTGGTTCAAGTATGATGCGTTTGCTGTTCAGTCTGCGTTGACTGATAACAGTCCTCCCTCTTAACAGACATGAAGATTCTCGACACCTCAAAATCCGTACTCGTCAATTAATTAGCAAGTGCCGTTCGTAGCGGAAGAGATGGTTACCCAGGAACACGAGGCTGCAGAGCGGACGATGGTGCCTCCACTGAAGGGATTAGAGTATTAGGCGACGTCACGTCACTAGAGTCTAAAGGAGCCTCCTTGGAACTGTGCTCTCAGAGATAGCCCAAACTTACACACCCCTTCCTCCGTCTTGCCGATGGTTCTTCAGTTACTCTCTCTCTCTCTCTCTCGCACGCACACTTTCCCTGTCCATGCTCTCTTACTTGCTCTAACTCACTCTCTCCTCATCTTTCGTCGTTGCTTCTCGCTGGTCCTGGCGTCCTTCTTCGAGCCCTCGACAATTCCAATTAGATAAACCACCGTGGGATCGCAGTACTCTTAGCGGTATTCGAGGTTTGTGCCGAAATGATTGCAAAAAGTCGACACTAAGAGTGGCTTGTCTTGAACGAAATAGATTAAGTGACGTCACGAGGTTATTTTCTGGATTCGTAGATTGTGCACTGATTCCTTTGCTGTTTGGTATTTTTGAAAGTACATATTAATATTTTAAGTATGATTCTTCAGATTATTTTTCCAACCTTCGTTAGAAAATTTTTTCTGCAAAAATGCGATACGCATCAAATACATCGCATTTAATACATTTAATACATCGCATCAAATATTTAAGAAAAATCGTGATCTAAATTTCTTTTTCTTTAGGTTTTAAAATCAACCAAAGTAATCACAATTTTTTTATAATTTTTTAACCCTTTATTCCATTGTTTTAAAGTCCAGAATTTGTGCACTATATTATGTGAAATTATACTCAAAGCTTAAAAAGATTATCTGAAAATTCAGGAAGCAATATATATTTATTTCAACATATTCGTTCTTGTATACCAACGAATAAGAATGATTCCATCCAATGATACTCCATCTGAACACCCACCGAGGGTGTTCTCGCGAAAGGAACTCGTACATCTTTTTCTCGCCGACATTCAAGGGTGGGAGAGGTCGGCGCTAGGCGAATGCCGGATAATTTAGGGGTCTCTCACGCGTGGATAATGGGGAACTTGGCTAATGCACCCCACTTGGCACCACGTGGATTCGCGTGAGTTTTGCGATTCAGACTCTTCCCGTTTCCCTCCGCCTTCTTAAACGTTGAATGAAGACACAGCGTGACTGTGGAACAGTACGAAGTGATTGCAAACGATTTATATCCTTAAAACCTCATTTTTCCACAACAATTTTATTCCCTGTTAAAAACGTAAAAAAATTCATTTAACCACAACAAAGCGTCCTGTAAAATTATAATTACCAATTAACAAATGATCAACAAAACCTGTCTTACAAGTACTCATCCACTTAATTTCTCTTTTAGAGTAACAAAGAAAAAACAAAACACCGAAGAAAGTTGGTCAAATTTCTTCCAAGTTTTTCGAACAAACTTCACGCTTGATCATTACCATTATCAATACGAAACAATAAAAAATCTTTTAAAATTGCAAAATATTAATTAGAAGTATCAGAAAATTTCAAAGCCTAACAAAAATATCGAGAACTCTTACTAAACGACGCAGAACTGTTAACGCGCACCGCTGTCTGACCATATACAGTGGTATTCCACTGAACACAATTCCAACCCGAGAAACCTAACGAATTGGCTTTATTTCCAAGAGGACCCGACGATGCTGCCTGTATTCTCTGTCAAGCCGCTTTCACGGCAAGGGACAAGGGGAGGATTTTAAAGCGGACTCGTGTCGCGGCATCACTGCAAGCGTAGAAAGAACGCTGTGACTGGGACAGCTGCCCGGTTCGGACATCGTTTCGGCTCCAGGGAATAGCTCTCGTCCCTTTGCTAACTATCCACCCTTACGTCAACCACTTCTCTCGCTTCCCTTTCTTTTTCTCTCGTATCCTCGCCAGCCGCGCCCCAGCTCGCAGACTGACGTCTTAAAGCAATCGAATTCTGATCAAATATTTAGCGCTGCCGGGGCCAACGCTTTAAGTGGCTCCTCCTTCGTCGCTGGACCCTATTCTCTCGTGTAAGAAACGCCTTACATCGTTGTCCTGTTCCATCGAGTTTTCAGTTGGCTGGTTTAAGTGTGCCTGGCCTTAAGCGAGAAATATATCCCTCTTATTTTTGAACTTTTAAGTGTTCCTGCGTTGGCTAAAACGATTCTGATGATGCTTCTTGTAAATTGGTCCTGCTTTCTGTGCTTGCTTGCTGTTCAACTCTTTTCTCCTACAGGCAATTTGGGACCAAACGAAGAATTGTGACGCCATACGTACGTCCGAAGGTAACTTGATGGATCGTATTGTGAAATCTTATTGGGGATGAAGATGTAGAACCTCTGATGAGGAACGAGGAGAATTTAAAAATCCGTTTCTCTCGTACTCAATAGTATACATGGTAAATAATTTCGTAATTAATTATGTCGTACCGACTGCGTTTCGCCCGTGATGACTCTTCGTCGACCAAGCGAGCGTTTAGCAATCGGCTATAAGTTCTATTTCAAGAAAGCCTTCCTTTCGTCCTGCGTCCGCTCTTTCCTTATAGCATCGGATAAAAATGAAAGGTTGCAATGTAAAAATCAGCAATTAATATTGAAGCGAACTAATTCTAATCCACAAAAATCCATAAAAATCAGTTACAATAAGAAGCAATCGAACTTCAATTCTAAATCTACTATTAAATCAACTCTTTAGCTTTCAAGCTTCTTATCAATTTCTTTTTTTTTTTTTTTTAAATTAGATATTTTCTTCACACCCGAAATAGATAATTTCTTAAAAGAATACCGGTCCACGGTGTCACGAGATTTTTTTAAACGTTTTAATGTCCTGACCGCTACGCAAACCTTATAGCGTCCCTTTCTTGTCTCACAAGATGGTCCAGAGATTTCTGCTTCGATTAACAAGCTGGCCATGGATCAACGCGCCAGGTTCAAGGTGGAGGTCGCTTTTTTTGTCCCTTTCTGCACACGGCAATACGTCACGCGTCCCGGTTTCGGGGCGTAATTAAAGAGAGCGCAGAACAGCATGACGCCTCGGGCCTGTCTGGGGTAAGGAGCGGGGCGAGACGAGCCGGCCGAGGGTGTGGGGTATAAGGGATGTGTTTTACCGAGGGATACTTATACCATCCCTACGCGGCACATATTTTCATATAACAAAACCATCTGCGTGCCGCGCATAACAAATTTCAACTGATTTATAGTGAGGCTGGGGTAGGCGGGCGCAAATTTTCGCAGTTACGTCGGCCACGGTGGCGGCGTCGACGTTGTTCTCAGGAACTCGGACCAGTCGCTGCTTCCTTCCGCCGATTTATACTCCTATTATTTTTCTTTTCTCTTATTCGAGTGCGTGGCGATGATAAGTGACTTGGTGAGCGCAGATACAGTGTAGTTTCAAAATTTGTATATTTACAGTCATTGGATAAAGCGAGTATCTATTGATTGTGAGCTACCGTACTTTCCTTTTTTATTTATTTATTTATTTTTTTTTTTGTGAAGATAATTACTGTTCAGTATCTATTTTTTTATAATTCTTTTATTTTGTCAAATAGCAGTAAAGATTTTGTTTTATTTTACGTGTAAGTTTGAAAGGTTGGAAATGATTCGTGTATTTTGTAATGTACAATTAATCGATTTACTATTTTTGAGACTGGATAAAATTTGTGATTAAATGCACACACGATTAGATATCGTCAGAGAAATATTACATGCGAGTAATAAAATTTGTAAAATAAATACACGGCTTATGTCATCTGTATGAATCTCAATACTTGTAGGGCTGCGAGAGAACGGAAATCGGAAAGGACGTTCCTGAAAGTTTCACACTGATATCTGTGAGGAACGCGACCCTAAAGGGTTGCACAGAGGGGGTTGCAAAGTCGGGTATGTACAGAGGGGGGTAGCGAGGGAAAGGGGATAGTAAGAAGGGACCGTACTCGGACCAACCGACGACGGACCGAGCCATTGGATCGATAATGTCATAGTGACAAGTACCAGCACGTGTATCCTTCTTATGCTCATAATATTACCGTGTGTGTTCGAATCTTGGGAGAAGTACAAAATTCTGTTTCCAACGAAAATTCTTACATCCTCCGTTATTGAAGCATCACAGGGCGGAATTAATCGCAAAGCTTGGAATCGAATACATTTGTCTTGGCATTTGTTTTTATATCTTTCAAGGGAACTAGATTTTAAATCTCTTTAATATTTACCAAGTAAACTTTGGTCGAGACGACTTCGAATTTACATAAATTAAGCTTTTCTTGTGAACTCTAATACTATCCCTTACCATCCGTTCACTAATTAATCCTGCTGTCCTTCTCGGCTCTATGTGACCCGAAATGGAATTTACTTTTATATAAATACTAAGCTTTTAAATATTCTTTTATCAGATTTAGCGTATTTAACGTTCGCGTTTTAGTTCCTTAACGGTGTACACGTTGCAAATCTAAAATATTTTAAAATTAAAAAATGTTTAAGACACGAATTTGTAGCGTAAGCTAAAAGAACGGCGAAGTTAAACCAGATCAAGCGAGTGCTAACTACGGACACGATTAAACAACTTAGTTCAATTTTTCTCAATTTTCACCAATTAACCTATATATTATCTGTGAAATAATCGAAGAAATGATTAAAACGACGCAGGAAAGAAACTTCAAGGATCCTGCCGCGGCGCAGGCTAAATTAATTTTCGAAACAGCGAGCCGGACGACGCTCGCTATCCCCAACTAATAACTTATGATTGACAATTTCATTATGCCGGCCAAGATAAGACGAGGCGGCATCTGCACGGGAAATGCGGTGAAAACTAACGTCAGCCTGGAAGAGTTCTTACCGGTAAGAGCGCGGAGCGCAGTAAATCCTGAAACGAACCTGGAATAAACTGTCCGGGCTACGGCCATAATAATATGCCTCCGTCGACGCCGCCGCCAGATTGTTACGGGTTGTTGGAATTGCCTCTCCGAAAACCAGTCCGCTTCGCGGTGTTCTTGGATTACGATGCAATTTCTCCAGCCTCGTGGGCTTGCACTGATGACGGCCCTTAAAACTCGACAGCCCCTTTCGCAGTGGCTTCTCGGTCGGAATTATGTGTAACCGTGTGTGTCGATGAATTCGAACGATGGCCGTGCGACTGTTTCCAGTGTTGCAAAAGTTTTTCTTGGGATTCGTGAATAAATGAATCGGTCGTTCGCCGGAGTTCATAACCGTGAATAAGTCGACAAAGTTAATTTTTTTTTTTTTTTCTCCTGGATGAGTTGGTTCTATGGTGATTTCAGGAGTATATTAGTTTTGGCGAATAGTAAAGTATCCTTTATACTTTGAACACATATTTCTTTCACATATTTCATTTTTTTCTTAAACACGAACAGAAAGGTTACTTCAGAATATTTAATTAGGAAAAAATAAGACTTGTGCTTAAATTCCTGATATTTCGATCTCTTCTTGCATCTGCTTCATTTCAATAGTACTGAAAATAATAATTAGATTTCTCCGATGAAAGTTTTATTTCCGCCAACTGCTGCTGGTTATCGTCGATGACCCACGCGGCACTTAATAATTAGGAATTTTTTATATTTTAATCGATTCATACCTTTGGGATATTTATTGAAACGAATCGAACAATCCGAGACATAGAAATAGGAAGCAGAATGATTGATACCACGATCGCCGCCAATAAAATAATAAAAACGGTTCCCAAGGCTTCTCCGGCTACCGAGTCGCGTACAAATCTCGTTTACGACGTCTCTCTTTTCCACCCATAAATACACAGGGCGCGGAGAGTTCGGCAACTCTCTCATTCCGTGTGCCGCGAAGTGTTATACGTGCGTGCACACGGCCATAAAGTGAAAAAAAAAGGTCCACAGGCAGTTTGTTACCGGGAGCAGTTGTAACGGAAGGGCACGTATCGAGTAACATGATTACAAATATATCATAAGCTTCTTCGCCCTTTCCTCGGCAACGTCCTAGAAAGGGCCAGGAACCTGTCCTTCGACACGCGATACACGTGCGTCGCCTGTCGATGCGGCTTTATCGCAGCAAATCACTGCCGGCCCGAAGAAATAAAGACAAAAAGACCGAGAGGGGGGCTGGACTGAGTGAAAAGGGCACGTAGCACATCCCTTCGCTAAATCGAATCGACAGAGCACGTTCTTTCTCTGTGTACAGCGTCGTTCATGCTCGGAGATACAATTGACGAGTGATCTTGTTCTTAATTTTTCAACGCGTAAGAGAAAGAAAGGAAAGGATTCGAAGATTTATATTTACGTTCTGATAATTGTTCGGTCAACACTGGAACTGCCGACGATTAAAGTATACTCTTCCGTTTCAAAGAAACAAAAAAAAAAAAAAAAAAAA
>SMSQ01025785.1:85290-119412 GCA_019453375.1 Ctenoplectra terminalis
GAATACCGGTCCACGGTGTCACGAGATTTTTTTAAACGTTTTAATGTCCTGACCGCTACGCAAACCTTATAGCGTCCCTTTCTTGTCTCACAAGATGGTCCAGAGATTTCTGCTTCGATTAACAAGCTGGCCATGGATCAACGCGCCAGGTTCAAGGTGGAGGTCGCTTTTTTTGTCCCTTTCTGCACACGGCAATACGTCACGCGTCCCGGTTTCGGGGCGTAATTAAAGAGAGCGCAGAACAGCATGACGCCTCGGGCCTGTCTGGGGTAAGGAGCGGGGCGAGACGAGCCGGCCGAGGGTGTGGGGTATAAGGGATGTGTTTTACCGAGGGATACTTATACCATCCCTACGCGGCACATATTTTCATATAACAAAACCATCTGCGTGCCGCGCATAACAAATTTCAACTGATTTATAGTGAGGCTGGGGTAGGCGGGCGCAAATTTTCGCAGTTACGTCGGCCACGGTGGCGGCGTCGACGTTGTTCTCAGGAACTCGGACCAGTCGCTGCTTCCTTCCGCCGATTTATACTCCTATTATTTTTCTTTTCTCTTGTTCGAGTGCGTGGCGATGATAAGTGACTTGGTGAGCGCAGATACAGTGTAGTTTCAAAATTTGTATATTTACAGTCATTGGATAAAGCGAGTATCTATTGATTGTGAGCTACCGTACTTTCCTTTTTTATTTATTTATTTATTTTTTTTTTTGTGAAGATAATTACTGTTCAGTATCTATTTTTTTATAATTCTTTTATTTTGTCAAATAGCAGTAAAGATTTTGTTTTATTTTACGTGTAAGTTTGAAAGGTTGGAAATGATTCGTGTATTTTGTAATGTACAATTAATCGATTTACTATTTTTGAGACTGGATAAAATTTGTGATTAAATGCACACACGATTAGATATCGTCAGAGAAATATTACATGCGAGTAATAAAATTTGTAAAATAAATACACGGCTTATGTCATCTGTATGAATCTCAATACTTGTAGGGCTGCGAGAGAACGGAAATCGGAAAGGACGTTCCTGAAAGTTTCACACTGATATCTGTGAGGAACGCGACCCTAAAGGGTTGCACAGAGGGGGTTGCAAAGTCGGGTATGTACAGAGGGGGGTAGCGAGGGAAAGGGGATAGTAAGAAGGGACCGTACTCGGACCAACCGACGACGGACCGAGCCATTGGATCGATAATGTCATAGTGACAAGTACCAGCACGTGTATCCTTCTTATGCTCATAATATTACCGTGTGTGTTCGAATCTTGGGAGAAGTACAAAATTCTGTTTCCAACGAAAATTCTTACATCCTCCGTTATTGAAGCATCACAGGGCGGAATTAATCGCAAAGCTTGGAATCGAATACATTTGTCTTGGCATTTGTTTTTATATCTTTCAAGGGAACTAGATTTTAAATCTCTTTAATATTTACCAAGTAAACTTTGGTCGAGACGACTTCGAATTTACATAAATTAAGCTTTTCTTGTGAACTCTAATACTATCCCTTACCATCCGTTCACTAATTAATCCTGCTGTCCTTCTCGGCTCTATGTGACCCGAAATGGAATTTACTTTTATATAAATACTAAGCTTTTAAATATTCTTTTATCAGATTTAGCGTATTTAACGTTCGCGTTTTAGTTCCTTAACGGTGTACACGTTGCAAATCTAAAATATTTTAAAATTAAAAAATGTTTAAGACACGAATTTGTAGCGTAAGCTAAAAGAACGGCGAAGTTAAACCAGATCAAGCGAGTGCTAACTACGGACACGATTAAACAACTTAGTTCAATTTTTCTCAATTTTCACCAATTAACCTATATATTATCTGTGAAATAATCGAAGAAATGATTAAAACGACGCAGGAAAGAAACTTCAAGGATCCTGCCGCGGCGCAGGCTAAATTAATTTTCGAAACAGCGAGCCGGACGACGCTCGCTATCCCCAACTAATAACTTATGATTGACAATTTCATTATGCCGGCCAAGATAAGACGAGGCGGCATCTGCACGGGAAATGCGGTGAAAACTAACGTCAGCCTGGAAGAGTTCTTACCGGTAAGAGCGCGGAGCGCAGTAAATCCTGAAACGAACCTGGAATAAACTGTCCGGGCTACGGCCATAATAATATGCCTCCGTCGACGCCGCCGCCAGATTGTTACGGGTTGTTGGAATTGCCTCTCCGAAAACCAGTCCGCTTCGCGGTGTTCTTGGATTACGATGCAATTTCTCCAGCCTCGTGGGCTTGCACTGATGACGGCCCTTAAAACTCGACAGCCCCTTTCGCAGTGGCTTCTCGGTCGGAATTATGTGTAACCGTGTGTGTCGATGAATTCGAACGATGGCCGTGCGACTGTTTCCAGTGTTGCAAAAGTTTTTCTTGGGATTCGTGAATAAATGAATCGGTCGTTCGCCGGAGTTCATAACCGTGAATAAGTCGACAAAGTTAATTTTTTTTTTTTTTTACTTAATAATTAGGAATTTTTTATATTTTAATCGATTCATACCTTTGGGATATTTATTGAAACGAATCGAACAATCCGAGGCATAGAAATAGGAAGCAGAATGATTGATACCACGATCGCCGCCAATAAAATAATAAAAACGGTTCCCAAGGCTTCTCCGGCTACCGAGTCGCGTACAAATCTCGTTTACGACGTCTCTCTTTTCCACCCATAAATACACAGGGCGCGGAGAGTTCGGCAACTCTCTCATTCCGTGTGCCGCGAAGTGTTATACGTGCGTGCACACGGCCATAAAGTGAAAAAAAAAGGTCCACAGGCAGTTTGTTACCGGGAGCAGTTGTAACGGAAGGGCACGTATCGAGTAACATGATTACAAATATATCATAAGCTTCTTCGCCCTTTCCTCGGCAACGTCCTAGAAAGGGCCAGGAACCTGTCCTTCGACACGCGATACACGTGCGTCGCCTGTCGATGCGGCTTTATCGCAGCAAATCACTGCCGGCCCGAAGAAATAAAGACAAAAAGACCGAGAGGGGGGCTGGACTGAGTGAAAAGGGCACGTAGCACATCCCTTCGCTAAATCGAATCGACAGAGCACGTTCTTTCTCTGTGTACAGCGTCGTTCATGCTCGGAGATACAATTGACGAGTGATCTTGTTCTTAATTTTTCAACGCGTAAGAGAAAGAAAGGAAAGGATTCGAAGATTTATATTTACGTTCTGATAATTGTTCGGTCAACACTGGAACTGCCGACGATTAAAGTATACTCTTCCGTTTCAAAGAAACAAAAAAAAAAAAAAAAAAAATACATAATATTAAGACACAGCTATACTTTTTCCTTTTTAAAATGAAAATTCTTAAAAATGTACGAAACTACGAATTGCTCGTTTTAACAACCTTGGTAGTTCTAGTGTTAAAATAATTTCTACGATAAATTTAACAACTGAATTGATACACATAATAAAACACAAAACTATACCTCGTACCTTACTAACCAAAAATATTACGTCACAATTCCTCGAAGAACATTCAGGAAACAGTTAATCTTCGTACTTGACGTGTCCCTGTTTAATGACCTAATCCAATTAGACAAATCATTGGTCCAAGAGAACCGATCCAACGAAACATCTGCCCCTTCTCGTCGAGACAAAATAATTTGTGTTACAGCCAACTGGAAGATCGAAAACCCTGTCCCGAAGGTTTCCTTCGGTTATAAGGATAAATGTCGGCCGGCTAATATAAGAATATTATGGATAGAGGAGCAGTCATGGCATCGCGGATCAGCGTTCCGGAAGCAGGGACCGCCTCGCATCCAGGCAGCCAGATATCTCGGAATGTTTTACACCTCATTAGGCAACAATGTGTTGTTGCCAGGGTGAATTATATCGGGCATGAGACGCCCGTCAAGACAAATGGCTCGAACCGGAGGTAATTGTGGGCTTTTATTAGCTCTGGTTTCTCCTGTTGGCTGCAAATCGCGCAACGTCAACTCGGAGACGTTCAGCTAGCAACGCCGACGCGAGGCAACAGCAATGCTACAGCAACCAACCCTTCCAGCAGTCTCCTTCTCGTCTATTTTCATTCTCTCCGCTTGGCTGTTGCTCGTTCGTTTCTCCGTTTCTCCTTCGCTCCCCTCTGTTCTCCTCTGCGTAATTACTCGCGTGACAGTAATGCAGGAATGCGAATCTTGTCTCTCTAATGGCTGCAGACTCATCGCTACGCTGGGTTCGTAGTTAATGCTTGAATCTGTCGGTTGTGAGTTATTGTTCCTTTCCACCTCTTTTCCTTTTTTTTTTTTTTTTTTTTTTTTTTGAGGGTAATTTTTTTTTAAAATAGATTTTTTTTTTTTTTTTTTTTTTTGTGAAGGTAATTTTTTTTGAGAATCGTTTTTTTTTTTTTTTTTTTTTTTTGAGGGTAATTTTTTTTTAAAATAGATTTTTTTTTTTTTTTTTTTTTTTGTGAAGGTAATTTTTTTTGAGAATCGTTTTTTTTTTTTTTTTTTTTTTTTGAGGGTAATTTTTTTTTAAAATAGATTTTTTTTTTTTTTTTTTTTTTTGTGAAGGTAATTTTTTTTGAGAATCGTTTTTTTTTTTTTTTTTTTTTTTTGAGGGTAATTTTTTTTTAAAATAGATTTTTTTTTTTTTTTTTTTTTTTGTGAAGGTAATTTTTTTTGAGAATCGTTTTTTTTTTTTTTTTTTTTTTTTGAGGGTAATTTTTTTTTAAAATAGATTTTTTTTTTTTTTTTTTTTTTTGTGAAGGTAATTTTTTTTGAGAATCGTTTTTTTTTTTTTTTTTTTTTTTTGAGGGTAATTTTTTTTTAAAATAGATTTTTTTTTTTTTTTTTTTTTTTGTGAAGGTAATTTTTTTTGAGAATCGTTTTTTTTTTTTTTTTTTTTTTTTGAGGGTAATTTTTTTTTAAAATAGATTTTTTTTTTTTTTTTTTTTTTTGTGAAGGTAATTTTTTTTGAGAATCGTTTTTTTTTTTTTTTTTTTTTTTTTTTTTTTGTGAAGGTAATTATTATTGAGAATCGATTTTTTTTTTCTTTTCTTTTTTCGGAGAAATAGTACCGAACCAAGTGTCTGTTTTATTTGGCAAAAGCTAATTGCAATTATTAGCTTAGAAATTACAGTTTTCTTGTTTTTTTCAGTCTATGTGTTTAATATTTGAAATTATATCGATTCGATGTATTTTCAAATGCAATCAATTTTTTAATCACCGCAAACCTTGATCTTATTAAAAGTTGGCGCATTGTATATCACGTTGTGAGTTATTTACGTTGACGTGGACGTCGACGTTGGTTAAAGTATGTCCCAACGGACCGGCAAGATTATTGTGGTCAGCGTGTTTCTTGAGATGTTTCACATACTTCTAAGGTTAATTACGTCACGGGGAAAATTTCTGCGGCCAAAGCGTCGTCTGTAACCGAGCCGAAATATTCCTAAACTTCGCTTTCCTCGATTATCTAGCTCTTCAACAGTTTTAATTACACGACGTTACTTCATCCCGTCGTCAATTTTTAAATTTCCCCTCGAAAATATCCTGCAACGCTGTTTCCTCGGCGCCATGCTTAAAATTTAATCTTTACGCTGTCGTTTTTACCCCGTTACTGTTTCGTTCTATAATGCACAAAAACTTCATAAAAGGGATAATTAAATAATAACGCAACGCATGAACGAACAAAGCAGACGTTAAACCTGCAAGGATTTCCGTGTAAACCTATTCAAACAAAACCGACTTTCCACCATGTGGCGAACTAACAGTTACGTTACAACTTTTCACGCCCTACAAATTCGCGGATTCTTCACTTAGAAAAAAAAATCTCTCCGACCAAAAATTCTCGCACGTAACAGCCGCAAAATGAGCCAGAATCTCGTTCCTGTTCACCTCGTAATTACCAAAAGTTTCGATCCTTTCTTTCTTTTTTTTTTTTTTCAATTTCTCCCACATAATAATCTCGCCACTGTTAGACACACATATTCCACCAAAAATAAATTCCATGGAAACTCGAAAAGAAAAAAAAAAAAAAATGCAACGTATTAACAATTTCTTTCTCGAAGCAACCATCTAGGAAAATCCGAAAAGAATAAAATCCTCTTTCATTTTTCATCCGTGACGCGTTCTCCCGTGGCCGAGGTCGAAATCGCAGTATTTTTTCGAGGGGGAAAGCCAGGACATTTCGAAAGGGCGCATTTTCGCGAGAAGAGAGCTGCTATCCACGCGTTATTACGCCTCTAGGAGGTACAACCCGCTCGAGGCATATGCGGGCCAAGCTTGTCCCAGTCCCTCTTTCGTTCGTAGTTTCGCCGTGGTTCATGTATTTATGCATTTCCAGCCAGCCGCCGCTTCTTGACTAGACTCTGCTAGCACAGACATATAGACACACGCGCGCGCACACGTGTGGACCAGCCATTGTGCGCCAGACGATTTACATGTATTGCTCCTCGATGATGTGCCGTGAAAGATGGCCGAGCGAGGGGCCAGAGCGGACCGACACACACAAGAAGGTGAATTGCTTTTAAATTAGTGTCACGAAGTTTGAGGCATCTCGATACGATGCGTTTTGGCGTTCGATTGCTTTTTTAGCTTGTAATAGAAGACGAAAGGGTTTCTGATGCTGTTGTGAATCATTATTTGGTATAGCATGTTTGTATGTTGTAATATGATGAGATATTTGTGTATGGTTTTTTTTTAAATTTTGTCGGTTACTCGTTTGAAGAATTAAAAAAAAGAAATGGAATAGAAAAAATGGAAGAAGGTAAAATATAATAATAAATTAACGGAATATCTTCGTGGTAGACAAAATTGGAACTGGAATATTTAAAATACTATTATTAAATATTTTGATTAATATTCATATATTTGACAAATTTTTGCAGCCAACACGAAAAAAGATAGTTCACTGTTACTATTATAAAACTCAGTTTGCGTTAAAAATTGAGTTAACGCGTTGCACTGGCCTATTTTATTTAAATTTCTATTTTAATTCAGTTCTTTGAAACTATGCAAGGAATTATATTCCACGTCGGAAAAATTAAATTAAAATCCACGGTTACAGATTTGTAAATAATCGTAACGTTAGCCACAGTTCACGTTCTTGGGGTAATTTAATCGAGCTCGGGCACAAAATATCGTTCTCATTGTGATCAAAAATTGTCGAATAATTACACGTACCGGTACGTTACGCGCCGAAGTAATTTTCATCCAGTGAAATCTCTCTTTCACCTGGCAACGGCCAGATCCGCTGGGTTGCCTTTCATTATTCGACCGTCATATTTACTCATTGAATTCAATTCGGATTCACTTATGGTATGATTTACTTTGCGAAGGCGTACCTGAGGATGGTGATGGGAATTTATTGGAGACGGAGGTCGTCCCGAATACGGGCAAGGAAAATGCAGACAGAGAGGCCGGTAGAGGCGAAGAGAAACTGAGAGAGAGAATAGGCGGAGAGAGCTCGACGAAAGGGTCAACGAGGAACGAAGGGAGAGGAATATAAAGGGCGCGTCCTTTTCTCATATTCCGTATCCCATATGATAGCTCGTGAAAGTTGCAAGAGCATCTTTTCGAAATTCAGATTTACAGCGACGTTTCGCGTTTGTTTCCTCGTTTTTCTACCTGCTGCTCTGTTACTTTTGGTATTTAGAAACATGTTTCGTATAAATACGCTTTTTCATTGGTACAAATAAATTTTTAAAATTTTTTATGCGATGTTTAATCTGTTTCTCGAGTTTTTATATTTTATGTTTATTGGAAATTAATAATCGAACAGATGAGAGAATAAATTTGAAATAGCTTTGATTGCGTGTACGTTGTAACAAAATTGTTCAGATATTTTTTATAACGCATTTTTTTTTTCAAGTACCTATCGTATAAAAATGAGGTTGAAATTATCGAACGAACGGTTGTTGCTAAGACTTTTTTGTAAAACGTGTTTTTATCGGTCAGATTTTACGACTGCGACCAGTCCATTCGTACGAATCTGGGAATAAAAAAAGATTCGAACCTTTCGAGGGGACTTTATGAGAATAGACGTCTGTCCAGCACCGTTGTTGGCGCTTTGAATGTATTGGAAGCTACTTTATTGGAGGATACTGAATTTTTATCCATCCCCTGTGCAAATAGAGGTCATGTAGAGCCATCCGGTATGGTCGTTCTTTAAAATGCATGCCGCCCTTAAATCAGGACAACAATAATTGTGTCCACTATGCGGACATGCCTGATCGGGTTTGGAATATTTGTTACTTCCTTTACCCTCCGGTATCGATCCCATTTGTATTTGTCAAATCTGCTGACTCCTGGATTTCGCGTGGCAAGAAAATGTAGTTAAACGAGGAAACTGACCACTGTTTCAAGACGTAAAAATATTACAGAAATTATAAAGATATTTTAAGAGTGCAATTAAATTTATACCGTAATAATTTCACTGTACTCTTCCAAAATTGTTTTCTTTTGATATAAAAATTGATACCGTCTTCGTCACACTTAAAATCTACGAATTCCATTTTACCAATACAATATTTCACAAAATCAATTACAGAAATATAATTATTTTATTATATTCTTGAAAAATGATTTTCTTTTAATACGAAGATTTATACTACCTTTGCCACACGTAAAATCTACAAATTCCTGTTTTACTGATGCGGTAAATTAATTGTAGAAATACAAAATGAATTTTAGTAACACGAGAAACACGATGCAACGTTCAGATATTTTTTAAAATATAAGTAATCCAAGAAGAAAAATGTAACAAGTACCAAAATGAACAACAACGTCATCGCAATGTACGCCAATTTACGCGCCGAGTGAATTCTGGTCGATCAACATGGGGGACTCGGAACACCACAGACTGAAGTGGCGGCTGGAGGGTGAAGGGAATCAAGAGGGAGGACACACCCCCCGCGAACTCGAACATGAATTAAAGTTTTAATTTCTCTAAATCACTGTTCGCCCTCGAGCGCTTTCCACCAGACGGTCCGTTACTTATGGCCTTTGCCCTTTTTACCGCCTTCTTTTTTTCCATTCGCCTCGATCTTACCACCGTTCAACCCTCGCCAATCGGCAGAAATCGATATGCACTTATCCGATGACTCTTGAGACCCGAGGCCTTTTTTTGCTTTTTATTCTTCTTTTTTTTTTTTTTTCCTCAATCATACCTCCAGACCCATAACAGCCAGAAACGGAGGAGATTTTAAATTTCCATCTAACTTCTACATCGTTAACATCTCTCGAAACCCGGTTGAAATTAATCGAATATTAAAAAGTTCTTCAAACAGGGCGAAAAATATTTTTCAAAACCATTGAAATCGTGACGTCGGAAAACAACCACTAAATCAATTTTTTGCTCGTTCAAGTTAAATCCGATGATTGAAGTTAAATCCAATTAATTCACTCTCTGCGATACAATATATTTTACAGCATGAAATACAAGATAAACTGCGATCAACATTACAGGAATATGTATCATAATCGATTTGGAAGCGGGTTGTTCGAGCGCGGCACGCTCGAACCACCCTTTCCTCCGGTTGTGGCGCGCGACAGGGTGAAACGGGGGTTGTTCATTTAAAATCATGACATCGAGCGTGGGGCGCAGTCACGACGGAGGCGTTAGTATTAACGTTAGGTGCCTGCAGACCAGGGCCACCTACAAGAACTTCGTACACCGGTTTCACCCCCTTACCGCCGGTGACATATTGTTTCCATTCTGCTCTCGGGCTAAAGCGCAATAAAAAACTGGCATAAATATCGCCGCCCTCGGCGTGCTGCGACACCGATACCAGGCCGAGCTGTGGACCGCGTAAGAACGAACAGGCCCCGAATACCGGCGGTCTACAACTACGTGGAAACGTTCTTTCGCGCGAGAGAGAAACGACCGGGGACTAATTTGTCTGAGTGGCTTTTTCGACGGTTAAAGGGCGCCGAGGATTGCGAGCAACCATCTTTCCGGCTCTTGTGAATTTGTAATGCTGTATGGTATTGTTGTACGTTTGAACGTGCGTATGGAGAAATATATTGTTTGATTTATGTGGGAGGTTATTTGTGAATTCATTTTATACGATACGTAGATGAGGGTTTTTGGAGCTGGAAGATTTGTCGTATGGTTGTTTGGCATCGATAGTGTTAGAATTAAAAAAATTTTTTATTTGCTTCTCTGTTTCTATTTTTATTCAATTCATTAGAAATCACAATAATTGATTTATAATTATATATAGTAATTTGTAAGGTTTGTATTGAATTTTAAAAAGCTTCTTTTCTGAAATTTATATTTTTTAAGTTCTGCCACGATTTTATCTGTGATCCTTGAATCATTTTTTTAAATTATTCAGAAAATTGATTGCTCGATCGTTTCTATAGTTATTATTAGAATAATTTAAAAGACTAAACGATGGGAGTGTTCGTAAAGTAACTTGTTAAATTGTTAG
Source organism: Ctenoplectra terminalis (assembly GCA_019453375.1). Classification (NCBI taxonomy): domain Eukaryota; kingdom Metazoa; phylum Arthropoda; class Insecta; order Hymenoptera; family Apidae; genus Ctenoplectra; species Ctenoplectra terminalis. The sequence goes on from SMSQ01025785.1 coordinate 95,675, forward strand.
CTTTTTAATGATCGTAATATATTTGAATAGTAGTAAAGATAATTAAGTTGCGCGATATTTTTGTAATTTATTGCTGTAATTATCGCAGTGATTCGAAAATGAATTATATTTGAAATTTAAATTTCTCAGTTCTCTTAATTCAAGAATAATCCACGATAAGAATTATGTATCCCTTGGGGTATGAAATGTCGTGTACGCCTTATCAATACTCAAATAAGTTTAAAATAAAGTTGTACTTACAGCGTGACAGGTTCCTCAGGGCTCGAGGGAGAAATTGAGAGCGACATTGTGGTTAGACATCGTGATGTACCTGGCGACCTGACTCGATCATCCACCTGAAACCAAAAAGTAAATAATTAATTATCCGAAGCAAATATTCTTTTCTCCGATGTAACTTAGAAATCCGTTATAACGTTGATCTAAATTCTTTACCATTTTTAAATGATTCATCTAATTTTTATTTTTGATACAATTCGCCAGGGACACACGATTTAATTATTCTTGTTAAAAATTATTATTAACGATACAAAATACGAGTTCAAATAATAGTAGATTTTAGAACCTCTTCGACACGATTACTAAATATTCAACAAGACTCATTCCAAGGGATCATGCGCATAATGGAATTTAAAAACACAGAAGAAACATTTCTCCGTGTACCTTTCGAATTCTTTACACGATTCTTCCTGTCGTCGATGGGGAATCGAGCAACAGGTAGAACAGATATGTCCTCGAGGCATCATGCTCGACAGAGCATACGCGTGATTTACTGTATAAGTGACTCATCGAAAGCACCCTTTTTTTTTCTCTTATCTTGGCTTCGCTGCTCGAAACGAAACGCGAAGGAAATAATTCTTTTACTTAGACGCTGTCTTAGGGAACGGAAACCGAGAATTTATATTCGAGGGTAAAGCTCATATTTCCTGATAAATTATCAATTTCGATGCTGCAGATACTTTATTGCATCATTATTTTGAGTACGTATATTATAATTATGTACGTACGAATTATATCCATTGCACTGTCGGAAATACATTTGTGCTTAAAACGTTTGATTTACAACTATAATATGTCGTAAGTAATTTAAAAATATATTTCAATTATTCTTCATAATATTCTCCATGATATTTTATTTCTTTAGTGTCTCATAAACATCGATTCGTTATTACTTACCTAACATTAAATTGGTTATCGCAATACTATCAAGTTAATAAACGTATTAATAAATCAAAACCCATTCTCCAGAAACAGCAATCTGATTTTTCATTCTCCCTATAAATCCCAACGATCCTCTTAATCGAGAGGCCAGCAGCCAGGCATAATCGCGATCGGCGAGAGCTGACAAATTCAGTCGAAATTGAGCAACTTCCGTCCCAACCCCCTGCTTTCCAAAGAAATATTACGGCCATATTTTTCTCCGGTGAACGATGACTGAAGCTCTCCCGCGATTTCCAAGGGATTAATAATGGCAGTAGACCGTTCTACGACAATTCGTAGAGAGAAACAAACGCAGCCCCGGGCAAGTGGACCAAGCTCGCGCCGACATCAATCTGAACGAGCGAGCCGCGCCCCTAACGAGCCACCGAGTCATATAAATTTTATTGCCATTTCATAAATCCCGTCGGCCATCGCGAGTAACCGTTCCGGGTGCTGTCTGTGAGATTATCAGAAACGTATAAAGTCACGGATCGCGTCGTGGTTACTGTCTTTCGTGACGCTTGCGGGAGTGGCTGTGAAAACTGTCGCGAAAATGTTCGTTGGTGATAAAAGATTATGAAATAGAAAATTGTAGGCGCTTTGAATTTTTAATTGTCTTTGGTTCTATTGGTATTGTTCTGGAAATTATCGCAAGGATTATTAATCTTTGGTAAATGTAATTTAATACTTGAACTATCAAAGTGGAAAAAAAGAACGGTTGGTAATTTTTCATAAAAATTTTATAAATTTGCAATAATTAATTTTTGGACATCTACTGTGACATTCTGTAATAAATATGAAGAAAGATATGTTTTCGTTGCATTCATTCTGTTTCTGATTTATCTGGTACAAAAATGTATACTCTGATAGTCGGTAGTTCTAATGTTGTTAATTATAATTTAATCGTTATGGATTATTAATACTGACAATCTTTCTGTGTAATATATTAGGCTAAGGTTAGAGAGAAACGATAGTTCAATTAATTTTTTAACAGAGTGAAAGATTTCACAGAAATAGAAAGTTAACGGAATTGAAATTAAGACTGTAAGTAGTATAACCAATGTATGGTCAGACATTACTAAAAATTGGACAAGCGCATTTGAACGACCTTTAAAATTTATTTTTTTAAGAAAGAACGATCACAGATTATATATGAACGATTCTACTACACAATTTCAACGAATAATCGTGCTTTTTACCATACCACAAATTATCCTACGTTTCAAGAATGTGTCTAAACCATACGAAGGACGAATTTCAATTTTAAAACGCAGACACAAATGTAAAGCACCGTGCAAGCAGGAACTTGAGGAATGGAAACGACAGGATTATATTTATAATAAATAAGACAGGAGTGCGTAGACGAGAGAAGAAACGGGAGCACAGTTAATTCAGTTTTATACGACAACACTTCCGATCCATGGTAAGCCGGCGACAGTCTCGAGTTCCTTCCCTCGCGTTCTCTTCATCTTAACGCAAAGACGAACCAAAACCTGATTTACATTTCTTTCTCTCCTCGCTATAAAAATTCCGCGACGATAACTTCCTTTGTTCCACCCTCTATGGTCGCCGGGACGAGCAACCCCTGCGGCTGGGAAGCCACGGGGAGTCCCCATAACCCCGACTAGTTTTCGGTTTACATTACATTTTTTTCTTTTTTTCCTTTAATTAAAGGCACTGCCGACTCAGGTTTGTCACAAATTTTACATCGCCTTATGCGATATAATGTATTAAAATATTCAACTGCCCTGAGTTTTGATTGCGCCAGGAATTATATTAGAAAGAAATTAAAAATATTTGCAATTTCACATGGATAAAAATTAATAATGGTAAAAATAAAAAATAAAAATGACTTCTTCCTTATATCCGTTATATTCAATTCTAATTTTATAGTCTTCGTTTAATACGATGAGTTATTCAGTCTTACCATTTCTAAATATAAATTCTTTCTCTTTTATCTTACACGTGTCTGCATTTCTACTGTTCTGTAAACATTCAGTGAAATATAAAACCGACAGCGAAACGATTAAACAATTATACCTGAAATTTGAAATCACGGAGAATAAATTTTCTCCATAAATCAACACTTTACAATTTCCAATAACTTCCCTTCCCAAAGGTTCTCCACCCATAATACCATAAACTCGATTCGGCATATTACACCAAAAACACTCGTGTCGCTATCGAATCTCCATAACAACACTCCAAACTGTCGATCATCTATTCAGCCGGTGAAATTCCCTGCCAAACGAGGAACCAAACGCAGAGGAGGAGAGAAAGAGAGCCAGATAGGATCGAAATGTAATTAAGAGAGCAAATAATCCGAGCCGAACAAACTCCATGAAATGGATCAAAGAACTGGAAAGCGGGAGCGAGACGGTGCAGCGGGGCGGAGAGGGGTGAAAAAGGAAGGACATGTACCGATAGAGGCGCGTCGTTGAAAGGTAGCAGGACGAGCTACGAGCAGGCTGCTTCTCCCTGTCGTCGTGCTGTCTAGCCCGAAGGAGTAGGGCAACGAGGGGCCTCGGCAAAGACCCTCGATAAATATTTCCGTCAAGTGACCGGGGTTGGAATTCAAAGAGAGCCGAAAGGTGGAATCGAGAGCGAAACGAGTCCATCCTCTCTTCAGCCGCCAGTTCAAGGGACGGTCGACGAGTAGAACGATGGAAGGACGGGTGGACGGGGTGGTTGGCAAGCCGGTATATTTGCGTTACGTTACGTAGTTGCGCGTTTAATCAGCCGTATACCCGGAAAGGGCGCGTGTGACAGAGGGAAGAAGGAAAAGAGGAACAGCCTCGACTTCCGGATACCAAAGAAGGACGGGACTTCAACAGTCTCCTGCCTTTTGTGCGGCCAAAGAGAGCGAGTTCTGTTTACTACTGGACTCTGGTTCATCGTCGTCTGCTGATGCAACGCGGATCGTTGTATCCTTTCTTGTATTTTTTTTTGCGTTTTATTTGGGTTTTTCTTTCTTCAATGCAAAGTGTACGTAGATACTTGAAGCAGTATTTTACAGAGATTCGGTCTTAGTGACTGAATCAATGGTTGTTGTAATTTAACGGTGCTATTGAAGGGGTAGATATTTTTTTTGGAATAGATTTTAGATCTCTCTATCGTGTTCGTTGATACGAAAAAGTACGAGGAGACGGCGCCTACGAGACGTCGATGGCGTGACAGATTGCCTCCAGTATTTTCCACCACATACATCATCGACATCCGCCAGCCCTTAGTTCTAGTTCAATGCTCACCACCGTCGTCTCCCTTAATTGGCATTACCTACACCAATCTACCTGTGCCGTCGTTCAGAAAATTCTCCTCCACAGTTAGTTACGGAAGATTATATTTGGAAGAATGTTCTTGGTAAATGATCGACGAAATATTACTTATTATTCCCCTGTACGTGTACTTGTGTAAATACTGTATGCTACAATTTCTCCTGTTAAATATTTCGTCTATCATGATCTTTAATTGAATTATAAAATAGAAGCTTTTTGTTATATTTAAATACAGACAATAGAATTTTTATTCTATATTCTTAAGCTTATTTACATTTTCATTTTATCAACTACTGATCATATAAAATGTATATCACAGCCCGAAACAAACTATCGTTAATAATTCCCACACCAGCGAGACTGATGTTCGCATCAAACTAAGGAAGCGCGTAATATATCGATAACAAACCGAAGGGTCAGTGACAAACTGCAAACCGCACTTTCATCGTCAGGGATACGATTAGGGAAAAATTCGTCCTGTTTTAATGGGGAGTGAAAATTAAATACCGCGGTGTCCACCCCTTAGGTCCGGCCACCTAATAATTCATACGAGGAATGTAAAAAGGGCGAGCCCTTTTCGTCCCCCCGCCTTCCCACCCACGCGGTGAAAAAGAGCGAGAACGAGAAAGCCGAAAAGGGGGTAGAAAAATACGAGCTCGTGTTTATCTTGAGATTTGTAGCCGTCCTGTTCCCGATATTTATTGGCCTTCCAGGGATGGGAGATGCCACGGCTTGACGGACCGTTAAATTTTATTATGTTTTTTTTTACCGATACCGAAATAACGCGTCACTGAATATGGCTGGTAACGTCGTCGTAAAGATAAATCCTGATCGTCCGTGGATCGTCGTTTCCGCTGTGGAAAACGCGCCTCGTAACGTCGCTGTTTACTTCGACATTTTTTAGCTTCTATCTTTCGCGATAGGCGTTAAGTGATTTAATGAATTTAATGATTTAATGAATGATTTAATGAGATTTAATGAATATGTACTTAAGAATATTAAATTTTTTACTGAAATACTGAAATTCTAAAAGACTTTCGATCTCATTTAAAAAATTACTTATAAATGTAATTCTTTATATATTTCAAGTTTATGTTTTTTATGGTTCTTTTCTATGGTTCTCTCTAATCTCTTTTTTTAAATAATATTCTGGTAACAAATTTCAATAAGTTACAATAATATAATACAAAAAAAAAACATTATTAGTAGCACTGATTATTATATAGAAATGTTTTCACAGAAAAATATCAAGACTATTATTCTTAAANTGCACTTTTTAAATTCAACGACACGTACATAATTCTTTCACGAAAGTTCTATGCGCAAAAATTTACACGATTCGAAACAAGCATCACGATAACACGTGTCTTACTCCCAACGAATTCATAAAGAAGGATCTCGAGGACGCGCAGTCTTCGCGCGAGGGTACACCCGGCAACCTAACTGCCTACCGAGGTCATATTTAGGATTACGGAGACGACGGTTGCAGCCTCTTCAGGACGATGGTTGCGAGCGCAGTGGAGACACCTCGCTAAACCGGGCAGCCCATTATCTTAACAAATCTAATCTCGCGGTGGCTGTTTATAAATGTCTTGTTTTCCAGCGAAACAGTGCAGAGAGTCGAGATGAAGAGGGACAGAGCGTTTCTAACCGCATTTCAGCTCGGTTCCCTCGTTAACGCGAGTGGGTGGCGAGAAACGAAGCACATACTGTCGAGTATATGTTCCTTGAAGATAGAGCAAAGGAACTTAAATTTTCACAAAATTTTTACGAGATACATTATTATCTAAATCCTTGAATAATGGAATTTTTATCAAATTTGAATACACAGAAAATTTCTAATATTTCTGATATTTGAATACATTGAAAATAAACAAATATATTCCAAATGAAAATAATTATTAGACCTAGCTATGTATTAAAATTCTATCAAGGTATTTCTATGCATTTCATTTACTTTTTTATTCAACTAATCTCAAACTTGATAATTTTTAATCATTCCTTAAAGCTTCGCGCGATAACGTCTCAAAGTATACGAGCCAGAATGTTTCTAAAATATAATTTGAAGAACGATTACCAAACCCATGACTCGATTCAAACACCGATCAGTAGTTCGTCAAGGAATTCGCCTAAATTCAGGTCGTAAGCATGCTCCGAGCAACCGAGATCGCGTACAAGCGAGAATACAGATAAACGCAACGACAGGAGGCGATGAACACAACTACGGCGTCCTTGCGAGGGTGGGTCTCTGTTATTATAGGACGGAGAGTACAGCTTGCCGTAAAACTAGAGGCCCTAATCCCTTAAGAACAATAATAAGAATCCTTCCTCTGTTACTCCAGGAATCAGTGTTAAAATTACCGTAGCGTGTGGAAGACAAGGACGAGGAGTGCGAGCCAGTTCCAACTTAATTCAAGGTCTCGCGGAAGGTTGAGCCGTAATCTCCTATTCGACTCCCCTTGAGATCCTTCAAGACCGCCCGCTAAACCTTCGTTCACACTTTCTTTCAACCCTTCTTACATCGTATCTTACAACGCTTTTCATATTTTAATTGCCGCCTGGGATTAACTAACGCCGGACGATTGGTCGAGTGAACAAGAAACAAATGACGGCCACGAGAGAAAGATAGCACTTGATAGAATCTAGAATATGTGCTTTGCAGCATCCACTCGTTAAATTGAGACCACTCGCAAAAATACAAATTTTTGTAGGAGAAAGTTTCTCGTGGAATAAAATTAATACTATACTACTGAAGATTTTTCTTTTCTAGTTTTCTCCCTGAATTGAGATCACTCAAAAGTATATATTTTTCAGAGGTTACAGGTTAGTACAGTGATTAGATATCGTATAATAAGAAAGAATTTGTAAATTTCCGAGAGGTTTTATAGAAGCTAGAATGCTTGCAATTTGGATGCAACGAGATATTTTTTTTTTGAACTAAAGAAAAATTGAAGCGATAGTATTCTTTGCTTTGTGACTTCAGCGTGACAATTTTCAGGTAAAAATGTTGATTATAAGTTTAAAAATAGAACAGTGGAAATATCTGCCAATAATGTCAGAGTAAAAAATAAAAATTGGAGTATCAGTAGTTATAAGAAAATTCAAATGCAATATTTAAGAAACGTGAGCTATTCGCATAGTTTTAAAAATTCGTAATCAATAACTAAAGAGTTAAGAGTATGTTTTAAGTCTAAATAAAAAGTGGCTTAAATAATTTTCATTTTAAGTTCCTCGTTCTCCGTTTTTTTAACAAATTTCACTAAGTTCCGAGAATAATAATTACCCTTTCTATCAATATTAACATCGAAAAAGGACTTAATCAGGCTTTCTGTTGGCAAGAAACCGCAGTTGAGACGAGAACTCTTTCGCTTTAAATTTTCATTCGACTCTCGTACAAGGAGGTTACGTCAGGGACCTGTTTCATCCTTGAAGCCAGACTCTCTTCTTCGTCCTCATCCTGGGCGTAATTTGCACACAAAGTACTGAGGAGGTGTACCGTGCGGGATTTCACGGTGTGCACGTTTGTGTACACGTAGACACGTGCACGCGCTTTACGTATGGTGTGTACTCAAAGACATTATGCTAACGTTCCTCTCGTCCATTCGATACGCTCGTCTTAATAGTTATCACGTGTCCACGTACGATATATTTTCACGTCAACCTGATGATTACAGGGAATATTTGAAAAAAATTGTTTTAAACTTATAATTGGAACTTAGAAAAGCCTACAATAGTTGTTCAAATAAAAAAGAGTTGAAATTAATACATATTTGCAAATTAACAGCTTTAAATCAAATTAACACGTTTCTTCACTTGATTATATACGTCATCTAGTTTCGAACTTTGTTCTTATATTTGATCTTTGTTCTTTGTTCTTTTTACTCTATTAACATAATAATTAAATTTGCTTATCTCTGTTTCTTTTTTTTTTTTACTCTGTAAATACAGAATTTAATCGAAAAATTCTTGTCACTTTTGAAACAAGATTTCAGAAATTAATTTATCAAACCTCTCAATCCTATCACCAAAAGGTACGCTCAAATATATCCATGAATGAAGACACCGATTAATCACCGAGCCCAAAAACCTTTAATTCAATAAAGATTTCCTGGTTCGTAAGCTGTTTCTAATTTAAATATCGAGAAGCTGTAATAATAGGGAACTAGGTGCGTCGCGTATATACATGGCTAACGAGCTCGAGCAGTCTCGACGGACGAATAAGAAAAGAGTCTTTCCAGCAGATAATAAAAAACCTGTCACGTAGCGGCGGCTCCGTTGAGGACCGACCACTGAATCCGGAGGGTGGCAACGAAGAAGGAAAAGAATACTAATTCATTATTCAATCTGGGTCGAGTGATTAGCATGCGCCAGTACCCGGCATCTTCGTCCTCGGTTCCTTCTAAATAATGTAAGACGTATACCACCGCAAGAACGTGCTGGTACAGGCATCGTCGCCGAAGAATCCCTGCTTTCCTTCCTCCTACAATTTCGAGCAGCCACAAGTTCGCATTTAAATAATTATGCGCGACGCACTTGCGGTAGATATAGTACAAAAATTTGGTGGCAGTAAAAAGTAACCTCTAAGCTTCGAGGAAGGAATTGCAAGAACGTAATGGTATACCTGAAGCATTGTTTGGGATATCAACTCGTATATGTTCAACCCTTACTCGATTTTGTTAAATAACTGTTACAGAAAAAAAATGCTATGTCACAAGTTTGTTACCTGGTTTGAGAAGTCGGTTACACTTCTCAGTTTTACTAATTTGACTTATAATTTAACCGTTAGCTTAATTTAACCAACCAGTTAAATAAGTTAGCAAAAGTACCTGTTTCATAAGTTAGGAATGTTCTGAATGTTTTTAAGAAGGTTTTTAAGAAGGAACAGAGGTTGAGATTGCAATAATTAAGACAATGATTCTTAACGTCATAAACGAAAATAATATAAAAAATATATCGATCGAGACAAAGCCATTTGTTTTCAACAAATCAATTCCACTGAACCGTAATCGTTCAAGTCTCTCTGCTTCAAAAGCAAGATCCACGATGCGATGTTGCAAACTGCATTTCTGCGAGCCCGTTAAAGAACTTTCCCATCTTCCTTGCGACAATAAAAACCGGGCTCAAAGAATCCTGGCGATGACACTGGTCGCGTTAAATCAGCCTTCGTCAACGGGAAACATCTCGGAAAGCTGAATTTCACGGAGCGACCCATAGTTTTCACCAGAGATAAAGCATTTTTAATACAATTAAGAGCGAATCTCCACGGTATCCGTTCTTCTTTCTTCTCCGAGCAAGCTATCCCCTCACCCTAGCGTCACCCCGAGCCACGGTGGTCTCGGTTTGAGATCTGGATGTAAGAAGGGTTGTACTCAGCTTGCCTCCGGGGCATGTTAATGCACTCCGAGATCTTAGCACTTACACTCCAACACGCCGCTGCTCCTCGTCCTCGTCGTCGTTCTCCTGCCTGCTTTTCCATCCCCAGCCATTTTCTCTTTCTCTTAAACTACCCCCGACCAAGTCTCAGCCGCCTCCAGAGGGCTTTCACGGACGACGCCTTAAATCCGGATCTCTGCCCTCTCCCCCAACCCCCTGCTTCTTATTCAACCACCTTCGGAGCCGCCTCCGAATCGGATGGCGTTGCCGCGATTTTCTTCGGTGGAACGCCCAGGAAGCGGGTTTTCAAAATGTACGGCCTCTGTGGTGGCGAGCAGGCAAAGCACGATTGAGAGGGTAGCCACAATTTCACGAATTTCTATGGATGCCCATCGCTTGTGGACGGAAACCGGCGTCTATGGCTTCGACTGTACCTCCGTATACGTTGTCATGGCTAGTTTTTGGGTTAGATTGGATTTATAATACGGTTTGCTTAATTTCTTAACTTTTGGTACGAAGAGAGGATATTTCTTACTTTGAACGTGGTTTAAGGGATTATTAAATGAGATTATTATTAAGGGATTAAAGTTTACTTTATTCTGATAATTATCGACCAGCTTGTACTCGGTTTGAATAAATATTTATGAAGAGTAGACTACGTTCAAATTTGATCAATATACCAAGCTTAATAACGGAGAACTATCCATCTAAAATTCCCAAACAATCGACCCACCTTCGAATCTAGTTCAATTTCTAAAATTGACAAAATATCCATCAATTGCCAGTAACAAAATTTTGTCAGACGTCTATCGTTCCAATCGTCCCTAACAAACTCGCGACATACGCGTTAACCAACTCACAAAATCGTATCGTTTCCCTGCGCAAAGCGACGCTTTCCTGGAAGCTCCGAAGGGGAAAAAATTGAAGAAGGGCGGGTCGAGGAGGGACACAGACCGCTCGAGCTCGCAGAAAGAAATCTTAATTAACGAAGCCATTGTTTCAGCCGTGGAAACTCGACGAGAGGCGACAGCCACGAGGATCGAGCCTCGCTTACCGGGACGCAGACCCCGTGGACGGGGGTCGTTTCCACGGTGGTTAGGGTGAAAAGGAAAAAAAGAGCTGGTTTTTTTCAAGGACGACGGGCACACCGGCCACACCGACCACCAACGGTGGCGTTCACGAGGGCACACAAAGCTCTTGACGGATGGGTAGCCACCAGGCGGTGCCGCAACCCTCACGGTTACGAGTGACCACCTGTTGAGGGTCCTGCACGCACCTGTCTACGCACACACGGCTCATCCCGCACGCTCCCCTTGGAGGCCCGTAAGCGTGGATGATATTTCCATCCGTGATGACCGAAGAAACGGCCCGGAATAACGAGTGTCGGCGCGTTGTGTCCACGGTGCGTGAAGTCGCTTGGAAAGAGAGGCGAGCCACCGGACGGCGACGAGTGCGAACTCGTTCGTGATGATTGGAATGAGATCGTTTAATTAACAGGATCTCATGGTTAATTATTCGATCGAGAGGGTTGGTTCGAGTGGACGTTCAGTTTTGCGACGATCGAAGGGTTTGTTTCCTTAACGCGATAATGAGGAAAGTTTCATTATTTAAGAATGGTTACAGAATCCTTGCGAAATCGTTCCTCAATAATAGACTGATGCAAGTAGATCAAGATTCCTTGAGTTAAATAATGTAGATCGTTTTTCGTGGAGTGTTCTTTTTGTAGTATATAATATTTTAAATATAGCTGATTGTAGAGGAAGAAACTCATAAAGGTGTGTTTTCTAGAATTAATTAAAGCTCTATAGAATCCATGTAGCTCTATATCACGAGTGATTCTACTTAAAAAAAATCTTACCACTTTAATGATCAAAGATACATATTTACGCATCGCCAGTTCCATATTTCTATATCCTACATTCGTTCAAATTTTCATGCGCGAGTCATATATCCAATCATCCCAATTGAAATTAAAACAGCTTTCTGTATCATCGCTCGCAATCGAATTATCCGTTACATTAACGAAACGGCGAAGAGTATCCAGTTGGAAACGGTCGGTCAATGCTTCTGGACATCAGTGGAAGAGTACCGTGTCGTTTTTACTGGTCGAGCGCTCGTCAATCCAGAGATCGAGGGCGGTTCTTCTTTTTTCTTTTTTTTTTTTTCATTCCCTGTCCCCTTTCCCATCCCTTTCGTCGGTCCTCCTGGCCAGGACTACAGATGCACAGGACGACGGGAACGCTTTATTTCCATCCCCGTCGCGATCGTTCCATTTGTTTCGCAGCCAGCATCGCATTGCTCGCGGCGACGAGCTTTCTCTCTTACCTCCTCTGTTTACCCTGTACTCACCCCCGTTCACCATTCGCCGGTTGACGCGCGTTCTCTGCGCGCCCCATGGCAGATTCGAACGGTGGACGAATCGACCCGTCGTTATCTCGACATATCCACAGGTACGCTTAATACGTCCCGGCGACGTATTTATTCACCGAGCAGCTCTTCCACTTTGATGAATGACGCGGCATCGCGCGCCGATCCAAACGCTTCGAGCATATTTGCGACTGGTTGCTGGATGAAACGAGTCAGAAAATCAGTGAATCGTGGATCTTTTCAGAATTTTTTTCTTCTTTTTTTCGATCTCATCGTGATACGAGTTCTGAGGTTTTTTCGTTATGGAGATCATTTGGTGGATTTTTAATTTTACTCTTCTGGGTCATAATCGTTTCGTTGATAACTACGAGTCGTGTAATTTTTATCATTTTCATTTGGATGTTGCTACACCGTGTAGTTTGTATTTTATATTATTGCATCAGGGTGAATTTTAGTAATTTTCGGTATTACGAAAATTAAGAGTGAATAAAAATTGTAGAAATTGTGAACGTTTGAAGTTTGAGTTTCTAATTGTTATGAGAATCCTCAAAATTGTAAGAGTCATAGTAGGATGATTCATTTTTTATATTAATTACTATAGTGCATTGTGTATCTAAAAAAAATTAATAATCTGTATGGAAGTTTAATTTACGATAATATAAAGGCGATATAATGGCGATACAATGGCGATAAAGGCTAGACGTTAGGAATTTGGAAATACTCGACCAGATCGATGCTTATTAGTAATCCAAGATCGTCCCAGCTATTACGCATTAGGAGTCCGAGATAACTCCAGAGATGCTATTTCCAACCCTCTATTCACGTTTCACCTTCTCTTTGACAATCCTTCGTCATCAGTCTCAACTGTCTTGTCGTCGCTTAAGATTGAACATTACGTTCGTTCAAGACACAGGCACGTCTTCAAATCGCATTGGCTCGTGTCACCTGTTCAAATCTGTTCCTGATTTTATCGTCGTCCTTACCGAACGCATAAGTTCCCCGCAAATCCTCGATTCTTGTTAATTTAAAACTTTAGATATTCATTTTAAATTAAAGTCTACACAATTCTCCTTAAGAACGACCAATCGGCGAAACGACAAATAACCCTAAAAATTCAAAAAACCATCATTTTAAACAAGCAACAAAATAGAGATCACCTGCACCGAATTTTAAAAGGACGAAATTGCACGCAACACCGAAACCACAGCACATTTCTCATTCTCTTTCCAATCTACATACACAGAGGTGATTGTTCGAGCAAACAATCCGCCCAATCCCCGTCGATCAATCTCTTTAAACAATCGATCAACGTCTAATTGCGATTGAATCAGACCGTACTTCGGTCGGTGCTCGAATTCGTCAAAGTGGTCAAAGCGGAACATGGGAGGGAGGAATCGGGAGAGGGCTGTCAGCGACGGAAACGGTCGACTGCATCGAAAGGCAATCGACGAAGGAAGTGGCACGAGTGGGCCACCGGTCGACTGGCCGTGCTTTTTCAACTTTATCCTTCTGACGGTGGAAGAGATCGCCGTTTAAGTGGCGGCTCGCTAATGATAGTCCAACCCTTCAAGGACTCGACTGGCCAGCCTCTCGAAGTCAGCCTGCATCTGATGGTAACTTCAATCCGTTAATTGGTGTACAACTTTTTTGCCATGCTTCTTCTCTTCCTCTTGCTTTCTCGATTCCCCTAGCGGTTGCTTCGCTCGTTACCTCTCTTGCACTCTCTTACTCTCCCCCTCTGTTTCAACCTCTCTGGGCAACTCTTCTGTTCTTTTTCTCTTTTGGTACAAGAGGAAGGAAAAATTTTATTAAATTAGCAGACGACAGGCGACATCGCTGGGTGGCTTCGCAGAAAAAAATATCCCTCTGCTCTGCAATCTCTTCGGTCCTCTATATTTTTACTCAACCCCGTTCCACGAGCCTTGGTCCAGTGGTACCACCGCCGCCCACTTTATCCTGTCCGCCTCGCTCGTTCTCGACATTCGTGCTCGAAAGAACTTCGAAAACTCGTTTAATCGTGCGGCGTGTAATTTTTTTAAGCCTTCTCGGCTACCATTCCCTGGTCAGCGCTGGTAAACGCGACGGTCGCGTCGTCGGTGCGCTCTCTTTGAACGCGGAACGTGAAAGAGAAAGTAGGTAATTTACGGGGTCTCTTAATGAAAAAAAAAAAAAAAAAAGGAAAGGAAAGAGGCTTTGTATCCGTTTCGTACATTTGATGAAAATTAATGGCCATGATTCTGATGAATCTAAACGCCGATCGGAGTCGTGTCAACGATATGTAGAGATCAAACGTATCCTGAAACTGGAATGCAAGGTTTTTAATTTGTGAGTCTGGAAAACTGAGAATTTTGGAACCGTATGGTCTGTTTGAGAAATAATTTGAATCTGCGTTGCGAAATTTTATTTTAATTTTAATTTTAGTTTTGTTCTTTGTATTAAAAATTACGCATATAATTATGATTCTCAAGTATTTGATTATTTTGATTGGAAAGATGCGCGTAACTGGGATAATAGAATTCATCATGGTGATGAAAATTCAAACATTTCGCTGGTTTCACGTGTCACAGTCTATTATTGTTATCGATTCTCGCTCTACGGAATGATTACTTAGCAATTCTAACTAAAACAATCGATGTAAAGAGGGACAGAAGCCGTGCGGATTCGAATCGATTAAAGAAGGAAGTGGATATCACCGGCGGTATTCAAATCGATTACACAGCGGCCAATGTAAAAATTATGCAAATGCCGTTTACAAGTGAATGGGACCCTCGCGACGAGCGAGGTTACAATTAAGCAGCAGCCAATTCAATAACGTGGTCCATTCGACGGAATATTCAACGGGCCAGTATTAAATGTCGACTTAACCATTTACACAAAGAGGAATCGGTTTTATCATTAATCTACGTTATCCATTGTTGTATGAGATACCACATATAAATGAAATTTTCTGTCATCATTTTCGTAGATACCGTAACATCGACTTATTTATTTATACATTCTATGCGATAATTCCAATTTTAAGATAAACGAATTATATTTTATTTTCCAGTTTATATTTTAAAAATATAACAGCATTTTCCATGCTCCTTATAGTTAATTTTAAAAATAAGTTCGAATAGGAACCAATTTTTGAGTTAATCGAAGAAGTTTACGCTCTTTTCGCAAACATTTACTTCAATTATATGAAATTACATTTACGATAAATGCCACTTTGTTAGATTACAGACTGGGATACATCACTTAGAATTTACCTCAGTACTCGAGGCATCGATGGAATTACCGGTGGGTGATGAGTTTAACGGAAGGGATAGACGAAATGAGAGATCTGTTCTCTGTCTTCACCCTCACTTTTCCATCCCGCCAGCCTTCACCTTCAATCTCACCCTCTCATCTCTTCTATCCCATAGTAAACTATACTTTACTTCGTAGTTAACCATAAGCCCCGTTGATGCCACCCTCCTTCTTTTCATAGGCAATACCAAAATAATACTGTATCATAAGTTTCAAACTTGCAAATATAACAATTTATGCACGTACTGCTAAACTTTCAGAATGTGGAATTATAAAAAAAATGATTACGAGCAGAACAAGCTCGAGTAAAATTAATTGAACCGAGTAACAGTGGATAATTATGAAATATCAATTTTTCATTAAATGCAAGCTCTGGTATGCTATCGATAATCCCGTACTGTTATAAAAATTAAATTTGTTTAACGTTGAAACTAAATTATTTATAGCTCGATCCAATACAAGTGCAAACAATGCCTACGATTTTTTTTTTTAATCCGACACAGTTTGCATCGAACTATGATCAGAAAAAAAAAACGAATTGACCAGATTTTTTCAAACGGTTCTTCGAACATTACTTCGCATTATAGGTCTCTTGTTCCTCGTGCCCACCTTCATCTACATATGTTCTCGTCAGCTGCGCTTTGTTTCCGGAATAAGAGCTCATTACGAATGCAAAACCGCCCATTCATATTCAAAATTTTATATCTTGCCCGGATTCCCGCGACGGGGCTAATTTATTCGGATTCGATCCGTGCCGCGACAAATCCAACGACTCTCGTTTTCTCTCTTCCATCCCCCTTTCGTCTTCCTTTTTTTTCTCTATATTCTGCTCTTATTTCACCTTCAGTTTCACGGCTATTAATAATTCCTCCTTTTTTCTTTTTATTGCTCATTCCGTTCTGACTTGCAGATCAATCTTTACGACCGATAGATTCGATGCCAGCTGACGTGTTCTCTCGGTTCGAAGTTTTCGTTTGTACATCGACTCTGTGAAATTTGATTCGTAGGAAATGTTACCGAAATGAATATCGAGTAACAGAAACCAGTTTTAAATACTTTTATCATAAACTTGCTGGTAATAGAAACCCGAAAATTGTTACAATTTAAATACCTGAAATCGTAATAAATACTAAAATACAATAACACTTTGATAACACTGGGATAAGACTTTGAAGAAAACAATTCCAACGAAACGACCACAACGATCGTGACAGCACTCGCATAATTTTAATCGCCACCTATGACAATTAAAGTAACCTTAAGTTCCCAACGATACGATCTCAATAACACACCCCTTCTCGCCCATAAAATAACCTTACACTCGAATAGTACGACCTTGATAATATCCATGACCAACTTTTAACACCAACACAACGTAACCCCTCGCTAAACCCATGCACCATTACCCTTCCTCTTTCTCTAGTCCACGCTTCCTCGAGTCCTCCGCTACAACCTTCTAAACTTAACGATCCAATAAAGAATATTTTCTAAAATTAATTTAACCCCCTCAAGAAAACCATCCATTCGATTCCCGTCTGAAGTTTCCGTACCCAGACTCGTAAAAGAAAAAAGAAGAAGAAGAAGAAGAAAAAAAAAATCAGCCAGTGTCCACATCTGGTGAAGCAGACACAGGCGAAACGGAAATTTTATACCCCATAATGCATGCATAATATATGCATACAGCGCTAACTCGTTCGTTCGACGCGACGAACCAGATCCCGGGCAGCGCATCGTGCTCTGCACCTCGTTTCACCATTCCCCAACCTCCGACTCTTCGCGGCTCGCCCCGTCTCTCGTCGAAGAGATAATCATATTAACCGGGCTATAACTTGTCTATGCATAAGCATAATACCGTGGCGCGGCGTGGTCCTGGGATCCTGGCCAGGATACGGGGTATATTTTACGCGCTCTGCCCGGCCGTGCGCACACCCCCCAGGACCAGCCAGAACTCGAACTCACCAGTTGTTGCTGGGTGGTTGAAGCTTGGGCTCAACCGGCAGAAGGGCGAAAGCAGGGAGAAGTTGCAACGTACAACGTTAATCAGCCTAATTGAATTAAGCACGCGCGACTGTTGTAATTATGACTATTTATAATGATTTCGCCGCTCGTATCTGCCCCCACGAATTCGTCTCTCTCTCTCTCTTTTGCTCTTACGCGGGTATCCGCGCGAACCGCCACCGACGAATATTAGTTTACACGCGCGTACACGGATCGCGTTTAACGCTGCCGCGAGCTTCGTTCGCTTTGGGGCTCTTTAGGGGCGAGTGGTGTGAGTTCGTTCATGAGCCAGAGTTTGGACGATTGAGATCAGAGCGGAGAGACGAAGGTGAAGGATTGTTTTGATCAAGGAGGTGTATCGGGCGGTTGAAGAGCGATAATCGTTAGTTAATTTGGAGTAATTGGTTAATCGATTGGAAGGTTAATCGGAGGAATTGTAAGTTGAAAAAAATAGGAAGGTTTTTCCGATGGGTTATGGAACAGTTTGACTATTTTTCGACGCAACAACAGCGGCTTTAGATAACTATTTAATTAAGTTTTTATACCGGAATTATTTTTTCTCGCATTCTATCCCTTTCGAACTCTTTTTTTTTTTTTTTTTTTTTTATTTCCGAAAGAGAGTCGAAGAGAATGTTAAACCGTGTATGAATTAATGAATGAAAAGAGTGAAACTACGCACTAATTTTGCTTCGTTTCTTTCCCAATGAAACAGTCGGTCTCAGAATAAATAAGTTTTCGAAACTTGTCAGAACAGACGAGCGTGTTCTATTGAAAATTTCATTCGCCGAAAGAATCTCGCAGTACGAATGCATCGGTGGTAAAAATTCACGGACCGCTCGACCACATCCTTCAGAAACCAGGCGTATTTTCGCGCGAAGGATTCCCCTCCAGGCCAGAGATGCATACGTTATTCGCGAGCAAACTTTTCACGAGTGGTTTTCCTTTTTTTCAGTTTGACGATATAGCGTCGACGACGACGCAACGACGGCGGCGGCGTCAGTGGATGGAGCAATTTATATCGATGGCTTATTCTCCCTGGCTGCGCGATCGGTCCCGAATCTATTTTCAAGGTCTATTTCGAGTCGTTTGTATCCTTTCCTCGCGATATTGGCTACGACATCGGGCTAAAAGCACGACAGGGCTCCGAAGATGGCTGCTTATGGTTCTCTCTTCTGGTCGTTTCGTCTGAGGCAACCCCGCGATCGGGCGGCACGCACAATATCTTCCGTTCTTGATAGTCTCTTCGGTGATTCCTTTCAATAACGGTATTTTTCTTCCAGTTTCTTACTACTGTTCCATTAAGGCGCCGGTATATTTTGCGTGGAAAACTTATTGCTACTTAGGAAGCTGTAAATCAGAATTATTCCACGGATACACGGGGATGATTTGGCTTATGTTTGGGAGAAAACTTGAAAGTTTATTCTAGGCTATTGCGAGAAACAGGATTATTGATATCACCCCACTGTGTTTGCTTCGTCATTTTAATTGAGTATAGTGGCAGTAAATTGCTACCATTATGCGTTTAACACTACAACTACCGATTAAAATATTAATATATTATAATATTAAAATATACCTATTTGTACCAGCGAAATCAGAATAAATATTTGAAGAAATAAATAATAGAAGAAAAACAAATATTTAACCACATATTTTAAAGAAAATCACGAAGAACCCTGAACATTTATAGAATTTATATGAAAAATTACAAACTAGTCACTTTATCGTTTTGGTAGTTTTATAATTAAACAAAAATTGTGGCGAAGCAAGGAAAAAATTTGTTCCTCGCTTCGTGTAAACTCCAGTTCGATTTCCATAGGGGAGAAGAGAAAAGTCAAAGCAAAATTTCAAGCACCGAGATTTTCAATATTTGTAAAACTTTTCCAATTATCCTTTTTCATTTCCCGTTACTGATTTACGAACGAAGAAGATAATTAGAAGGTTTCTTATCAAGATCAACGAAACAAGCTTATCAGAATCGATTATTCAGCGGCGTATACACACACCCATAATTTCGCCTAACACAGCAGGCGAACTAACTTTGAATGAACCTACGAAGGAAGGGCAAAGAGCGGGAGCAAAAGATGGTGGATGGTTCTTAAAGAGGGCCAGAGGTGGCTTCTCAGGTTTCTTCGCCAACCACGAATCGCCACCTCGACCCCTTCCATTCACCCTCTTTTGGATCCGTGGGCCCCCTTTTCTGGACACCGATGTGCAGCCCACTGGAAAGATATTGCAGCTAAACACTCGGTTCTTTGATGCCGTCTCAACCTCGTTTCCCCTGAACCCCGCCAGATAATTAACGCTAAAGGTTAATCCCGCGAAGAACGATGGCCAGATAAAGACAGACCTGCGGGTTTAATAACAGGTTGCCTTCGGTGAGGCGATCGTGTAACGAAACACGGGCATAATATTAAGTTAATGTCTCTTGATACTTCGTGGTATGAGAAATTGGACGCAGTGATTGGACTATCAAATCAAAGTTTTTATTTACGAATGTTAAAATTGGATATTTATTTAAACGAAAGTGATACGATAAAAGAAAGCAGAAAGTATAATTATGTAAGGCGTTAAAGTCTAACGTTCGAATCTAGGAATCTTATANATTGGAAATTTATTTAAACGAAAGTGATACGATAAAAGAAAGCAGAAAATATAATTATGTAAGGCATTAAAGTCTAACGTTCGAATCTAGGAATCTTATACTATAGATTTTATAATCAGTAGTATAATCAATGATATTCACCCCAAAGTACTAATTTAATGCACAGGTCCTCCCATGCAATTCTTCAACATATTCGTCTAAATAAAATACAATAAATATAAGTAAAGAAAAATAAATCCTTNTTATAGATTTTATAATCAGTAGTATAATCAATGATATTCACCCCAAAGTACTAATTTAATGCACAGGTCCTCCCATGCAATTCTTCAACATATTCGTCTAAATAAAATACAATAAATATAAGTAAAGAAAAATAAATCCTTCGAAAACAATCATTTACAACCCTTTCCACTGCCAATTATTTTTTTTTTCCACCGTTAATTTACCAACGAAGACACAGACCGCAACAACGTGCGCGTAAAACGAGCGATTTACTTCGATACCAATACTTCGTTAAAATGCCGATAACGCAATTACCGTTGCACTCCGGCCAGCAATACGTTTAATGAAAGCGCGCAATCACCATCGTTGGGATGGTACGGGGGATGAAAAATTTACACGCGGCCCGGGACGCCGAGCGTCCTTTTACGGTCGTTTCTTCGCGCTGAAAATCGTCCACGAGCGGGAAAATTGTAGGCGGGAGACGCGAGGCAGCGTAAAAACGTCTAAATTGCGCGTAAATAATTATATTTGCATATTCATTGAAAGGTAAATATTTAATGCCGACGCGGCGGAAAAGGGGCCAGCGTGAAGTGTAACGTGCGCGCAGAAAGTGAGGCGCGCAAGTGTCCGAGATGTGGAAGGAGGCGGAACAGAGACAGGGGTTGGCCAGCCTGGCCAACGGCCGTGAGCTGGCGGAAAAGGGGTTGAATATACATGTCGCGGCTCGACGGAAATTTTAGCTTAATTTTACTTAACTACGCCGGGCTACCCTGTGGGGCTCCGCTCCAGGGACAAGTGTTATTTTTGTAATTCCGAGCGGCGCTAATGGGAGACCTCGGCTTAACTCCTCACGATCCCGACAAAAGAGAGTGTTTACCGCCACCGACGAATATGTATACCACGCAAATCTACCAGTGTAAACGACACCCTGGTAACTGCGTTTTAAAGTGACACTGATATTGTCGTGCCCTTTTATTACACTTGGCAGCCTCTCGCTGCTGTACCATTAGCACTAGATTTGGAAATTATTGACAAATCGTATTGTTGAAGACTGT
This sequence comes from Ctenoplectra terminalis, assembly GCA_019453375.1. NCBI lineage: Eukaryota > Metazoa > Arthropoda > Insecta > Hymenoptera > Apidae > Ctenoplectra > Ctenoplectra terminalis. Next base: position 117,058 of record SMSQ01025785.1, read on the forward strand.
GATCGAAAAATAGTATGCGTAGAAAATTGGTATTTGCGGTTATTTTTATTCGGAACTATTTGTTTCTAGTCATTATTAGTGCGAAGAAAATTAGAGAGCTGCGTCTGACATGTGACGGAGTGAGACTACTTAATCCATTAAAAGCCAAAGAAGTAATGTTCGAATCGTACAGATGTTTCATTTCCTACGAAGGATACGATTATGCAAATCTATCGAACCATTAAAGTTATTGTAAAGTGAATATTAACTAACAAATTGTATATCTCAGTAGAAAAAAAAAAAGAAAAATAATACCAACAAAGCGTATAAAATCAAGCTTCTTTTTTTATCATAAAAAATTAACAACGCAACTATTCCAAGTTCCAAAGTCGTCTCAATGAAACAAATCACAAGTTACTTGAAATTATTTCACACCGTACCATCCTCGTTCCAGCAACACGATCCCGAGCCAACAATACCGAGCAAAAACAGTGTTCCTTGCCCATACCCTCATCCAGCGAACGAGCTTAAAGTACACGTTGCTCAAGAACACGTGAAAGGGACGCTGATGAGATTCGAGGGAAAGTGTACAGGCATCAAGCGTCGCAAGTTACAGAAGCTGGGACGCGTATCGAGCGTGAATATTACATCGATCAGGCTTTGACGATGATACAGAAGGAGGAGGAGAGGGATAGGGGGTAGGGATGATGTCGCCTATTATCCGGTGAAACACCTGAGCCCTTGGTTCCCAGCTACACGTCGCTCGTGCCTCTCGCATCGTTCTCGCAGAGAGTATATGAAAACCAGCACGCACTACACCGCCGGCGGCGTCTGTATCGCTGCTAAATTACACGAGCTCCGCGTATTATCCACCCTTAAATTATTCCCTGCTAACCACAAAAATAGCCCCTCGCCACCCTTATTCCTCTTCCCATGGTTTCACGGTTTTCTCTCGGCTCTCGCGCACCGTGTCATCCGGCACGGTCATCGTCGCAACCGCATCGGCGGTATATTCTATGCGGTTCCTCGATGGTCGCTCTTGTTTTGGGAAATTTACTTTATTACTTGCTGCTTATCCGGTACGGTCGAAGGAATATGTAAACGTAGAATCGTCGGCCGATGAATCTTTGGGTACTTTTTTGTGATTATTGGATAAAAGTGTTGTGTAATTTAGGTTGGATGTTTGAGTGGATAAATTGTCTGAATGCAGGATGGAAAGAGACAAAAATATGCAAAGCTAAAATTCATTAATATATGATTTAAAATTAGTAATAAATTTAGAAAAAAAGGATTACGTTATAATAGTCTCTCACGGAAAGGCGCATCTAGAATTATAAAATATTATACAGCATGTGAACGATGTTGTTCTAATTAAAAATATTGAGTATCGATTACGTTAACCTTCTGGAACTCCAAATCTTTTCTAATTTCTAACTTAAACTTCAGCGTAAAAATTGTTAAAAATACAAGCGTCAAGAGAAACAGATTTCTCCTCGCAACAAAAAATGATAACTAAAACTTGACGTAGCTCACGAATAATGACGTATTACCAGGTTGTCAGTTTTGAATTATGGATGCATCGAAGATGCATCAATAATCGTTAACAAAATTGGGCTCGCGTCCGTCCATGTTTGAATTTTCTCCAATGGTATCACGCGGCACAGGTGAATATTAACGAATGTTTGTCTAGGGGAGCGTGTTCTGTCCAAGCATGATGGACGCTTTCGAAGGCAAAAGTTCGTATAGAAGTAAGCTCCTGACGTCCAATGTTGGACCCCTGTTCGACAAGAGATTGATCATCCAATTCCAAGTATACTTATCTCGCTCCAAACGACAGATATCTCTGTATAATTTTTCGCGACGATAACATATTCGTAATAATTGTACCTTGTCAAACCACGCGAATTTCAAGGTAATTTATTAATGGAACTGCAAGGAAATGCATCATTGATACACGGTCACCGAATAAACTTAATAATTCCCATAAGTGGTTTCACGTGTTCCTCTGACAAGTTTTGGATTAATATTGATAAATTTGGAAACGTGATCACGGACACACGGTCGCGCGCCGGTACGTGCACACGGGTCGGACGAAAACTTTAATCATAAAAATTGAACGTGGAAACAGACAGCTGACCGTTCGTCCCGATGAAAGATATATCACTCGAATCTCGTTATATTTTCGCGGCCTGAAATATTTACGACCGAGGCGAACTTTCGAAACAATCTCGATCCACGTCTGGAGAAATGGCACGTAAATACACGACAATATTCTTTGTGAAATTCTATGTCTCGTATCAATATTAAATAAGACCACGATAGAACATTTACTATATTTGCTAGATTTATCACTAGAAAAAAAAAAAAAAAAAAAAA
>SMSQ01025785.1:119732-227615 GCA_019453375.1 Ctenoplectra terminalis
AAAAAAAAAAAAAAAAAAAAAAAAAGAAGAAGAAGAAGAAGAAGAAAGAAGTAGGACCATGTAATTTCTTGACATATTGACCAGTGCGCGTGATTTGAATAAAGTTGCAGCCACTAAACACAGATGTTGGTAGAAAGAGTCCCTGCGAGCAAAAGTTGCGTGGAAAATTGTCAGCCTGACCATCAGGTTCGATTCGATAAAAGATGGATGATCCAACATCGAGCGCACGACCGATCGGTCTCCGAGCTGACGCTCTCGAAGATGAAATGCACCCTTGGCGACCTCGAAAGCGACCCTAACGCTGTGTAGGGCCGCGTTCTGCCCCCTTTTGCGAGGCGACGCCACTCGACTGGTTGAAGAGGCATATTTACGAGAAAGACGCGTGCCCCACGTTGGAAGCTACGATCATCCCCTGGATACGTCCGATTTCGAATACAAATTCCTCCATATGTAACTTGGAGAAACGGTTATTGGTTCAACTAAGGGTTACTAGGTCTGGTAGGTGAGTGGACCCTTTTTCTCGGTGACCAAGCGTCTCACGTACGATCGTGAATTCGGCACGTTGAATTGTTTCCGATGCAAATACTCTTGGATTTATTCACGGTGAACGTTAGATGAATCGAAATGTAGACTCCTCTAAATTCCTTATTTCTCTGTTTTCTAGAACCATTTTTATAATCATTATTCCCAATCCAGATGTCACGAAAACAAGATTTCTCGTTCATGATTAGATTACCGATGCGAAGACTGAAGTGCATTTAATTGCAACGGTTATACACTGATTTTGCATCACTCTTGTTAACATAAATATTCGAACAGAATTGCCACGCCAGATTAAACAATCTCCCGCAAGAGAAAAGAAACCCGTGTATTACTTCTTCAAATAACGTCTCAATAATGTAACCGTTCCGAACTTAAGGAGATTTAACGAGGAAACGGCTAAAACTGGGCGAACCACGGAGATTTATACGAAGGGACAAGCGCGACAGAGTCGAAGAGGGCGCGAGGGGTTTCTAGTTTCCTCGCGGGGTTCCCGGTACGATGGCTGCCGCGCCGTAGAACAGCAGTACATTATTTCTTGATGTCAAATAAAGCAATTAGCATGTGCCCTGACCAGGGTCCACGGGTTCTAACCCGAGTAATCTCGCTGGGGTCCCCGGCGTGTGCGACATCTTCATCAGAGAACGGACCCTCCTCTCCTTTCTCCTCCACTTTCTATCCTGCCGCCCCTTTTGCCGGACGATACTCGGCTCACGTGACTATCCTGCACCCCCCAAGAGACGAGGAGGGGTTGAGTCTCGCTCTGAGAGCCGGAGAAAGAGCGGGACAACCTCCAAGGGGTGGAATTGCAGCGCGGAGGAGAGAAACGACGAGAAGGCGGTGTCCAGCCGGTGCAGCCGCTTCCAAGGGAAATTTCGACAAAGGCTGACCCGCTGCTAATGAATGTTATATAACCCTTTTAATGCTTTAAGCCTCTTAGATTTTTCAGAGAGCCCTCGACGCGCCTTCATCGTCGCTGCCTTCGGCCTCAGGACTCGCTCTCTTTTTCCGTTCTCGTGGTGCACCAGAAGTGGCTTGCCAACGCCACAGGAGAAAAAAGGTCGAGCGAGAAACGAGAGGGGTCTCGCCTCAGGGGTAGTTAATTATGTGGCGGACGTAAATTAAGCTTGTTTAGATTGGGATTTTTATTAAGGTCCTTTATGAAGGAGTGCCGCCGCTAAATGGCGCCGCGAACACTTTAACCTTTCGGAATTCCTTCAAGCGTCGATGGAGTAGGGAAGAACGAACTGGTTTATACGATATTTATATCGATTTATATCGATACGGGGTGCTTCTTCTTTTAAATCGCCAAATTTGAGAGTATAATTATCCTAGTTTCCGTGGATAGATATTTAGAGAGATTTTTTGTGTAATTTTTCGGTCAACCAGGGTAGTTTAAAATTATTGTCACGAATTGAAAGAGAATAGGAGCTTTATACGGTTTGAATGTTTTCTGAGAGATCCCTGGGAAGTCGTAACTAATGATCAGGAAACGTGTATATAACAGCCGGAGCAGAATGTACCTAGCGACGTATATGGAAGAAATAACTAAGGGTTAGTTTAATCGTGCTTTAGGAGTCGAAGGTTTTAACCTTTCTGTTGTCCCCCATTTACCGAGGGTAAGAAAAGACTGCAGTCAGTCGTATAGCTAATGTCCGGGTCAGTTCGTTGGTATATGGTACAGCACGAAATGAAACTCTAGTAATCGGAACACTTTTGTTACTGTACCTCTAACTCTACCTTTCAGACTTCTATTACCTTTACATATCATTGTACGCTTAAAATAAAAGCTTAGTCGATATAATTTTCGTTTCAATTATTCTCTAAAAGCGTTTTCCTTTAAAATTTCCTGCCACGATCATCTGTGCAGATAGGGTGATTCCGGGTGAGACGAAATTTCATTTTTTAACTGTTTCTACTAATACATTGAATATTATAAATATTAATATTAATATCATGCATTGTGCGTGTTCGCTTTAGCAAATATATTTTTTTAATTTAAATATCAATTTCGCGATCTGCTAATTTAAAAAAAAAAAAATGTTGGCCGTCACATCGCAACGTAGAATAAAATTAATCGATTAGTCGATACAAAAACAACGTTGATATTTCAAGCCACCCCCGTTTCAGGACATGCTAATTTTAGTCCGTTGCTAACGAGAGGCTATTGCAGTATAGCAAACAGCTAACCGCCTTGGCGCTAAGGTTTGTGTACCGAACTTTGGCAAAGCAGTTCTCAGGTACAAACTGTTCGCTATATATTGTAAATACGCGTGCCTTCGAAGCGGTGGCCGGAGAACGAACTTCTTGGTAGAAGTTTAATTCAACTGGGCGGCTAGCCGAGCGTAAACGTTGAATGATTTGTTGCAAATCGAAAGCGCTTCAGCACACTTTTGCATACGAATCAGGAAACGGTATCTTACCCCGATGCATCACCTTCAAGACATTCAACTATGTACACAAGGTCGCAAATCAAATTACTATTACACGCTGCCACCTATTTGTTTAATGTATGACAAATACCTAGCTTCTTCGAACTTTAAAAATTTCAATTTCTATAATTTAGATATTATATTTGTAGCCTGTAATATTATTACAATACTTTTTTTTTTTTTTTTTTACCACAGCCTAAAGATATATTTTTAAACTAATTGTTTTTCAAAAACACCCTCTGCTAATCTATCATTTTTATTTTATATAAAGTGAACGATTTTGAAAATTTTTAACTACACTGTTTTCTACCATTCTGAATAAAATAATAAAATCGAACTCGCTAAATATTTATTCCGCGTACAATTAAAAGAACCCGACTCGAATATATATATATATTTCTCCCTATACCGAGGTACGAAATAATCGATGACAATTAACGAACGGCTCCCACTATTACCGTCGACTCGAACGGTTTTCTTCAAGACATCCGCCTGGGAGTATCGAAAATCGAGACTCAACGTTGATTTTCTTGGATAGCTTTCGCGAGGCGAGGCCGGCTATGCTTGCTCGTTCTCTCGATTAGGCTTTGCCGTCATTAAAAGTTTATAAAGAAGCAGAGCTACCAGTCGAAGCACACAGAGAAGTGGTGGAACAGGGAGAGGAACGAAGGGTGGACGGCGGGGGTGAAGGGATCAACACCCTGCCTCGTCGAACGGGAGAAGCAAGAAAGAGAGGCAGACAGTGGCGTGGGTGAGACGGACAGAGATTCCACGCAAGTTTTCTCATGTGCAATGCATAATGAGGAAAGGCAGACGGCGCATAAAGGACCTACAAATGAGGCTCGGGTTATACATATACATTCCGGCTAGATACCCATAACCAACGCTCGCAAACATCCACGCGTACACGCACAAGAGGGCGCGAAAGACTTCGTGCAACCACCCCCGGTGGATTATACACCGTTACCATCGTGACTTCTAAGTGAGCAACCGAGTTAAAAACTTCTCCCTCTGATTTTAGTTATTTTCTGGCAACTTCGAAAACGATGCACTCGTAAAATTCTCGGTTAATCTTCTGTTAGCGCTGCGCTCACGTTACAACGCGCAACGAAAGCTATTCTTCGAACGGTCAGACGAAATTTAGATGAATTTTCACCGATGTATTTTAAAATATATTTTAGGGCTTTCTAAATGGAAATTATTATTATTTTTCCTTTTTTCTGTTACTCTTTTCTGCTTGTGAATGTATTTCAGAATAAATTATAGGACTTCTTAAATGGAAATCTTTTTTTAGCCTCAGTATGTTTAGAAGTCTTCCTTTCCGTTTTATTAAAAAATTTGAAAAGTTTCGCTATCGTTGGATTTTGATGTTTTTTTTTTTTTATAAAATATGGAACTTGTGGTTACTTGGATCAATTTCATAGATTGTCAAGAGCGACTGTAGTTCTATCAATGAATTTTCACTCACGGTAGAGTTGCTGATTGCTCGACACAGACCACTGAAATAATAGCCGTCGAAAGTACGAACACGCAATGAGCGAAGCATACTGCATGAAAACCGATTAAAGGTGTTGGATCGATCTTCCCTAGTAACTGACTCGCTATACTCTCTGACGGCCAACGGCAAATCGTCGAACGTGTTGCCGAATTATTTTATATCGAATGTAAATACGAACTTGAGCTACTGTCTATTTTATATCGTAACTATGGATCGATTTGCATGATTAAAAAAATGGTATTCGTTTGCTTACCTTGTTCATGATTTGGCGGGGATAGTCCCGCCTTGGGAGGGCCGACACTGTAACAAAAAGAAACGAATGTTATTTTCAATAATTTTATCATACATACGATAATAATTAATAATATTCTGTATATTTTTTTAGATTATGCGACTACGAAATATCTCTTTTGTATGAAATTGTATATCAAATTAAAAAAAAAAAATAGGATAGATTGTAAATATTTAATAATTGGTTAAAACGATAAAAACATTCATATTTCCAATTTTTTACTTAATAATTACAAGAAGAAGATAAAGAGCTAAATCGTTTCATAAACATTTCTCTCCAAAATTTCATTCTATCCGCACAAAGTTCCCAAAAAGAATCACCTCGTGTAAGACACGAGAACAAGGTTTCATTCATCCATAAAAAGGGATAATCTTTCCACTTCTACCTCGTCTTTTCAACCCTTTTCCTTATTACTGTGCCTCGTGACGCTAGCTAATGCACGCAGGTTAGTCCCCGATGGTGCACTCAGTCCCGCATCTTCACCCCCAATCTTCTCTTCTCTTCTACCCCTCAACGTGTACCACCGAATTCCCGTAATCTAATGAATGGCCTAACCCCAATATCCTCTCGGCTCAGCCACACCGCCACCAACCCCCTATGTACTCCAGCTGTATGTACCACGCATGTAAATACGCTCACGAACGAGAGATTTGAACGATATCGACGCACACCGGTGTGTAGCAAGTTTCTTTAAAACTAGACTACCCTCCAGCGATAATTAATTATTTCGACATTATCGAGACCGCTTCCACTCGATGCACCCTCGTCGATTTAACCAAGACGATCGAATCGGATGACCAGCGATTTCCTCTCCACATTTCTAAATTAACCAACAAACTTGGTTCGAAGTCGACGCAAAAAATAAGTGGCGCTGATTGTTAAGAGTACCGTGGACGCGCTATGGTTGATTCCGGCAAGAAACGCGGTTCAGACTTTCTAAGACGTGGAAGGGGACGAGAAGAAATTAGTCGGAAGCCAATTGGCAAGTGGCACAACTTTTCAATGCGCTTCGTTAGGTGTAGTTGGCCATCACACGGCAACGTCTGGCCCGACAAACTGTACAATCGCAACAAGAAAAACGACCGTCGTACAACAACACGCAGACTGAGAATCAAAAATTACACTTTACGGTATCTCGAACCAATCCTCATGCATCAACCCTCATGTTTAGATTCAACCCAGCGGAACAATAGCTAATTACACAACAGGCAAGCAAGTCGAAGTTCTTTCGCTGAGAACGAGGGACGGACAAGGCAGGCTCGAGGCAGGGGCAGGAAACAGCCTCCGCAACAGGGCAAGGAAGCGCAAATGTGTTTATTTTCGGGGAATAATAAAAAGGGTCGTCCAGCGTCCGTGACGCAGCGGCGATCGTAGGAAAGTTGAGAATAATGTTTCGGACACGACGTTCGTCTGGCTTTGCCCGAGAGCTCTACACCCGCTCACCCACTCGCACCCACGACCATCCTCCACCCTCTCCCGATCTCCAACAGCCTACCCTTATACGCGTGTCCGCCGCAGATTCAGACTCCTAATTAAGACGAGGGTGCGAGAGGGGTTTCAGGGGTTTCTCCCGGGTTCTCCCTGAAGGGAGGTGGGAGGATGTGGGTGTGGGTAGTAGAAGGAGGGTTTTCACGAGGTAAGGGGCACCCGTACCGCGCCGGAGGGGTAAGCCAAGGCAAAGGGGGTAAGGAATATTGATCACGGGACCACCACGGCGGCAAGGCAGGGACTGGCCGTACTCTCCCTCTCTTCATCGCTCTTTCTTGTTCCATCGGCCTCTCTCTCTCCCGCTTTCCGTCGTCTTGCTCTCTGTAAGTGTGTCCTACGCTCTCCCACGTAACCGTCGCCGTCTTTCGTTGTTGCTCTCGGCTTGCAAGCGGTGCGGACCAAGCCAGACTAAACCACCAAACGCCAGATGCGTGAAATCAGTCGGTTAGAGGCTGCCCCGCAGCCTTTGCGAATTATTGACGCTGAAACCGCGACCGCGGAGCAGATGATGCTGCGAGCTGTTCCGAGCTTGGCCCTTCGGGAGCGCCGGCCCGTGGCTTGGCGACACAAGTGGAATGAATACCGGTATAGCGAGCGGAAACTGTGACACCTTGTCGGTGGGAAGAGTTTCGTGAATAATGTAAACGGACAATGAGAGGAACGAATGAAATCGGAACGAAAAGAATTGCTTCCTCGATAGTTTAAAGAAATTTTAGTACACCGGAGGTACGCATTGGAAACGGTGCTAATGTACTTGGGAAAGATTTTACTATTTCCCAGGCCCCTTGGGCCTACGGAATTACCACGTATTAAACTAAAACTCCGATTCAGGTTTCTAGCGTGTTCACAAGTAACTCGAACACTGGAACAAGTTTCGAAGTTGACGTCCTACAACCAACTCGATTGTCTGGGTTCCAGGGAACCTTTGTTCGAGGATACTTTTTACTTTATATCGCAGCTTCTTACTGATTTTTTATCGTTCATTTTACAACGTTTAAAATAATGTTAAAACTACGAGCATATTATAAGTTAACAAAAGAACCGAAAGAAAGAGAAAGCATCAAGAAACGAATCGCACAGGACTGATAAGAATTCAGAACATTGACACGCTTGTTAAACGAGAAATTAGATCGAAGAATGTAGGTTTCGCGTACAGTCGTTGAATAAAGAAGAAAAAGTCTCAGATTTTTCAACGATCGGGATACAGGTGAAGTCAGTCAGACGAAATGGTTCCGTTCCCGCATGCGGATCTAATGTACAAGAACAGAGAAACAGGGCTGTCGGACGAAAGTTCTGTTCCCTGGAATCAGGGTGGCCTGACGAACTTTGACGCACACGCTCGGCCGAACAGAATCTACGTCGTAGACGTGTGTAGCGTTCTCACGAGTTTTCGAGCGATCTTCTAGAATGGCAAGAAGGAGGAACGGCTTGGCTCGTTCTCGAGGCTAAGACAGGAACATCGGGACGACGGACGAGCTCGAGTTTACACGACGTACCGACTCGTCTTTCTGTCCGTCGCTCTGCCTTAATTAAATCTCTCGACCCTTTCCGAAGAACTCGCGCGACTCTAGCGGAGAACTAGAAGCAGGATGGCCCACCCTTGTCGTTCCTCGCTCGTCTTGCTGTCGTAACGCGTCAGCTACGAGAGATTTTTCTTGCTAATTGTTACGAATGTCTTCGCGAACCGTTGCCCAACGTTGGTTCAGCGAGAATGGAGCTTGTAATTTTTGATAATTTTGTTGTGGCCTATTGTCGTTGTTCGTTGTGGATGAAGGAATAAAACGAGTGTTTACAACTCGATCGTGAATATTAATTTTTAATATCTAATAATTCTGTATATTTAATAGCGTGCTTTTTAAGCAATTTTTCATAATTCTCTGTTAAAAATATAGATAAATATTTATCTCCCTTGCATCATCTATTTTTTTAAACACCTCTCATTTAGGTTTGTCGTACGAAGAAGTATATTTTAATCGTTGGTAGTACTAGTGTTAATAACAAGCATCATGGACCAAACTATTCATACTCAGAGTAGGTTCTTTCCTTTTGAGTCTAATAAAAGTTACTTGTTCATTTCCAAGCGAACTGTCTTCAGTCTCCTTTCATATTATTCCGACAAGTTAACGCGCAAACAAAGAACAGTCTATAATTACTACTGCCGTGCACTAACAATTCCATCGTCCGCTTTCATCGGCCCGAATCTTTCAATCACCAACAACCACAAGCAAGATGACGATCTACTAGCGAAAAGTTATCGAACAGCCCTGCCGCGCACGTAATGGACGATTGATCTGTCACGGATAACGTCTTTTCTTAGTTCGCGACCTCTTCAGAGATTCAATGCAGCAGCATTTTCATGGCTCTAGGTGCCGTTATTCGGTCCGGTAACGAACGTCAAGGGCGACCTCGACGAGGCCGGAAGAGATCTCATTGTCCAGAAGCGGAGGCCACGATAGGAGGGTTGCGCACCGCCGGCAACCAGCCAACTCAAACTTTGATATGGTTTCCTAAATAACCAAGGCGACCGATACCGCAGCACGATAGTCCTCTCTTTCCCCCTTTCCAACCCCCGGTTCACCCACCACCCTTTTCCTCGACCGCTTCTGCATCCACTCCGCCCGATCTATGGCAGGTCCAGGGTAGGTATCGTAACTACTGTCGAAGCATATTGAAACCCTCACACCAACGATGACCTAACTCCCTTTCTCCTCCTCTGCGTTCCCTCGCGCAACGGAACCGGAGCACACAGGTGCCTTTCGTCGCAAAAGCTTCACCGCGAAAGCTTCGCCGCGAGCGTGCGTTTGTCGTTTCGCGTGCAAAGGTTACCCGCATAAGGAGCGTGGTCGATCGACCACGAGAGAAGGATTATTTCCCTCTCTCGCTCGCTCTATAGCGGTACGTACCATGTCTGAGCAATTTGAAAGCGGAGTGACAGGCAATCTGGAAGGTATACGACCAGCCAAGGACAGGCCGACAGTGGTGAGAAAGGGGTGCAGAAGGACACGCGTAATGACCGGCGATTTATCCGCGCGCGAACGAGCCAAGAATTTGAAATTAAAATCTGCGGTCGTAATTGTTCGGGGGAGAAGAAGTTGAATTTGGGATAGAGATAGATTGGCCAGCGACAGGTTGCATGTTAATGAGAGAAAAATTGTTCGAAGCGTCTGGAGTATAACCGGATCTCCTTACAATTTACTGAAATTTTTACTCAACCGAAAAGCTGGTACGAGAAGAAAGGATTCGATGGAAGAAGAGTCGGAGATAATTCCCAGCAGCTCAGTGTTTATGAGTTCATTATTCTCTGTGGGCCAAGATGGAAGCCCGCGATAACGATCGCGAACGAATTCACGCGTACGGGGGTTTAGAATATCTTTCCCCGAGACCAGCGGTAGTCGGGGTGGTGGGCGGGGGGCGTGACTGTATCTGGAGGTTAACTGTTTGTCCGCTAATTAGAAGCTAACAGCAGAACTAAAGTTCGAAACTTTAAAGTTTCTTGCCTCTGCAGAAACCTCCTACGCCCGGCCGATACCCTCTTCTGGGGGCGGTGCAGACACCCCAGAGGCGAACGCCCTATCGTCCTTCCACTTTTCTTCTCTTTCACTCCTTCATCCACTACCGGCTAGCGTTAATTACTAATTAATTGTTTCGCATGTTTGAGTTTTAAATGGATAAGTTAAACAGCGCATAAGAGGTCTGGACGTGGAGAACGGAGGGTATACCTTTCCCCTTTGCTCTCTCTCGCTCTTTCTCTCTCTCTCTGTATATTTGTCTCCATCTTTATTTATCTATCTATCCGTCTATACATCTCTCTGTTTCTCTTGTTCCAACCCGTTCTTTCTCACTCGCGTCTCTTTTACCTCGACTCGTTCCCTTTGCGTACGATTACCGTGCAAACGGTGTACCAGCGGTTAACAAGGTTAGGATGACCGTGCGAGCGAGAACCGGGGACCACGCTCGTTCGTTTATTCGTTTTTCACCTCCCCGTCAAAACGCCGCAAGCCTACGTGGGCGTTACATAACTGGCAGGTGTGAAACTTTCGTGGTGAGTACATGAGATGCGAGAGGTTTTGTAGGTTGTTACGATAATGAAGTCCATTGAAGACTCGGTTATTTGAGGAACGATTGGAGAAAAGATGTGGGGTTTTGAATGAGTTTGTAAGAGAAACGCGTGATAAAATCACGTATACATATAACACTTTTTGTATAGTAATATAATTAAATCGACAAATTTTTGTACCGCGATACCCGTTTATGAATCTATAAAATACTGAAAAGTTTGTGGTAAAGAAAAGAAGTTCGAAATATTGTTAACTTGAAAATTTGACGAAAGTATAAGGAAAACGAACTTTTCTTCTGTACTTAAAAATATTTGACAATAAAACAATGAGTTTCACTTTAGTTTCAATGGAAATTATTATTTTTAGGACTAAAATATGAGTTGATCAATGATACAGAAATTTTTCCTTGTCACAGTTATTATACAGCAGTATCGCAAGTCTACAAATGATTTTACCTCGGTGCTCCGACAGAAAAAGGTAAACGAGGCCGATTTTACCCTCAGAAATGAAACGAGACCCCCCACAGTTGTAATCGACGATAAGAATAAAAGATAAAATATCCCATTTGTCTAACGACGATTTTTCTCGTCATTTTGGGACACGCTGTATTTCCTCTCATAGCCGAGGGTGAATAGGGGTGGTAATCATCTTAAACACCATTGTCACAGACACCTCGTACAGGTTGGCTGCCACTCTCGGTGCCACGCCACCTGATTCTTCCGTAATTGAGATGGATCGATAAGGACAACCTCCCCATGCAAAAAAGGAAAACGAGCGGAGCCGAGGCGCTGCTTTTTTAATTCGATGAGCTAATGTACCGACAGTTACATTAATGGCATCCCTGGAGACTGTGACTTGTTTCCCTTGTGCCTTTCTCCTAGGAATGCTCAATTCCAGAATCGACAGGTTCTTTTTTATACTTTTTTTGACACGTATCAATTACAAGGAAATTTATAAAATATGTAATTTTACAGTAATATATATATTATACAAATCTGATCAAAGTCGACGATGAAAACGACTCGTCTTAATTTTACCACAAAATAATAACTTTGTGCACTTATGATGCCATTTATTTCCTGTAATACTTAATTCCTTTATTTCCCGTACCAGAAAAATTCAGTCTGTCATTCATACTTTGCTTTTCTTAAAAAATTCTACGTATACTGTAACATCGACTCTAAATCCAAATTTCTTCCGAGGACATTTTTTATATAAAATTTTTGCTTCCAGCGAAAGCGAGTCTACATCTATCATTTAAGATCCTGACCTAAATTCGCATTCGTCTTCACGAACGTCACCACAATTACGACCGAAACGATCCAAGAAACGTTGAAAATCAACTCGCGACACCTCGATGGAGCCACGAAATTTAAGTCCCGTTTAAATCGGCTGATCAGAGCGGGTCCTTCCATCGGAGGCGGAATAATGAAGACGGAATAGAGTGTCGGAGGCGCGAACCCAGGGATAAATCTCGAATAATCGGGAAACGGGCGGTCGAAATCGAGGTCTGTTATTGACTGGCGTGCAGGAGCTAGCAGGGGTGGAAAAAGAGGAAGCGGAGGAGGGAGCGTTAGAGCAGAAAGGTAGAAAACAAGAGCGTGGGGCAAATCGGTGTCTTAACCGTCCGACGGAGGGGACAATTATTTACCGGGGCGTCTAGTACGACGTTCTAGCGCGACGCTACCGTTTCGCCGACGACGAGAGGCGAGAGTCCGCGGCTGTTAATTGCTGCCTGTCAGGGGCACGCAGTGACACGGACCACCGTGGCGGAGGGATTGCCTCGTCGAAGGCCTGCACGCGCTCACCGAACCCTCCTTTCCTGCCGAGGAAACGCACGAAACGACCAACGCTGGACTTCGATCCTCCGCCTCGCCTATCTAATCTGTTCCGACCCTCGCTCAGAGAAACGTTGAATATTTGTTTCTTCGAATGTATGTCCAGTTTCGTAAAATGAAGGGTAGTCTATAATGCATCTTGGTGTTTGTGCACAGATCTGTATGCAACGTGGGGCATTTATGATGGGAAAATAAAATTATACAGTAAAATAGTGCAATGGTACGATATATAATAATATCGCACCTACTCGTGTAGGTCCAGAACCTACTCGTGCCACACTGGAATTGAAAAGACGGCCTTTAAGGACGTTAAGATTGTCACAGTAACGGAGACCGGTGAATTCTTCTCAAAGCTTCCCTTAAATACAGATTCGCGTATCGTTGTAAATAAACCTGTGTAACGAGCAACGACGAAGCACCCGATTGTAACAATATTAACAAATACTGGTCAAGTTTGAAGAAATTAATATACCGGAGGAAACGTCGAAAGAAATAACCTTAGATTTTACTATTCTCCACTAAGATACCAAGATAAGAATAACATATCGAAAAAATTCCTCGAGACAATAAATATAATACAAGTAAAGTGCACTCATATGAAAAAAAAAAGAAGAAGAAGAAGAAAATCATATTATCAGAAATCCACCAAAATCTATCATCGCTTCACCAATCCACACCCCAGAAGCCCATTCGAAAAGCCCCTAATATCTGGCCTGGCTTCGATTTACTTCAAACCCTTCGATTCCCGTGCATCTATTCCAGGGAACAACAACGAGGCGAACAACTCTGTCGCAGGAACGTAATTTGAACGTTGACAGGTATTTATCCTGCGCGGCAGGAAGCGGCGCTATGTGGGCGGTCGAGCGATGGCGTAGAGGAGGAGCCGGAGAAGTAGCGTGACGACGTTAAGAGCATTAAAGAGACGTTTTCCGCCCGACACTTAGGTTTTCGTTCCCGAGCCCACTCCATAGATTCCCGGCCTATCGGCTTAGCGCTTGGCGGGCGGTCCGCAGCAACCCCTGGCTTCCTTCTACACTGTCTTCCAGTTGGATCCACGAGAAGGACGGTTCGTTGCTGTTTCTCTCTAGGAAATATTTTCCTAAGCGTAAGAACTTAAGTACCCGGGCGCATACGGTGTTTCCACTCGTTAAATAGTCTTCATCGCGTGGTAAGAGCTTCGAAACAGAGGATGAAAGCACTGGGTGTTGTAGTAGCTTGGACGAATTAAGAAGAGGTTCGTCTCCGTGTGTGTCTTGATTCGGCTGTAGATTCGAAGCATAGAAATTTTTCTCAGCACGTTTCTCAAACCCATTCGCTCCCCTTTATTGTCCTATACTGTTCCTCTTGCTGGTCCACGGAGAAAACCAGTTCCCGCAGATTAGAAATTCATTTGAATATTTGCGCGAGGTGCCGCTTGCGGTGGCGGAACGGGTGAATAAGTGGTCTTGAGAATGTACTCGCAATTGAATGCGGTGTTGGTGGAGTGATAAGCAATGGAAATATGAAACTTGATGGGTTTTTAGCTTATTAGTTTTTGTTAGCACAGTTTCTTGGGAAATTAAAAAAAAAAAAAAAAAAATATAGGTTTATGCTTAGCAACCTTACATAATTACAAATAAATTAGTTATGTGTTAATATTTTTTTTTATCTTCAAGTAAACGCACGAAGATAGATGTCGTGGCAAAAGTGTCTTATACTACTTAAAGCCGACGATTTGATTTTACATTCCATTTCTAATGCTATGAAAATTAAATGACATCTAGAATTGAAATTAATACCGTTCAGACTTATACCGTATCGTTTATGGTAAAAATATAAAAATATAAAAAAAAAAAAAAATATGAAATATTAAAAATCAAAATTATTCGTCCTTATGATCAGAAGAACGCAGAGGGGAATGTTTATGTACCATTTTGTCGTTCTTACTAGCACCTAGAAGCCAACAGTCTCGGAAAAGCGAGGGTTGCAAAGCATAGCGTTCGCGGTTCCGAATTATCAGCTAAGAGGAAATTATGGAAATAGATATAAATCGAGAAGAAGAGCGCAGACAGCGTCGTCGCGGTTAGACGAAGCAACCAATTCCTGAAAGGCAGGGTCGCTGCACGGCGGAGGCTGGTCTGCCTTTAAAATAATGGAGCTTAAGTAGCCAATTTGAAATGTAAAGATCCATCAACATAAATTAAACATGGCGCGTCGACGTAAAGGATTGTCTTAGTCTCATCGATGATCTCGTTCACCAGGCGCGGAAAAAGGGTTTCGATAAAAACTTCCGCAACTTGGTTCTTAAATTATTAAACTTCGTACTTAGTTTCGTAAAATGAAATTTTTTTCTCTACCAAATAAGTAAAAGTCAAGATAGTGAAACTTTTTAAAACATTTACACATTGTAAGGTACTTATACGTTTCAGAGAAATTCTTCCAGCAAACGGAGAATTAAAAAATATTCCATCCAATTACTTCCAGACGATACCAACTAATCCTATCTGTAATAATACATTAAATACTAAATATATTTAGTTTTCCATATTTAAATTATCGTGACTCAAGGCTGAGTAGACACCTGTCGCCACTTTTTTGCCGCATAAAACTTCTCAGAGTTTCCCATTAAAAAATCATTTCCTCCTCCCCCCAACGGTAGCTTCCAAACTTAATCGCTCTTTGAAGAGAGCGATATCCTCCGGGTCAGATGCTCGTCAGCGCGGTCGATTTGTCGGCAATTTTTTTCTTTTTTCTGTTCCAGTGGGTGAAAGCGAGAAAAAAAGAAAAAAAAGAAAGGGAGAGAGATACGGGTTGGAGCACCCCATTGGCGTGAATTCACGCGGAAAAATCAGAAAGCGAAGAATACGTGGGTCGAAACTGGAGTCTGGTAAGCTCGCGTCACGTGCAGCGGACGCGATGCGCGAATTAACAACTCACGCATCATATCGCACATTATTATCCGATATATCGAGTTATATATCAAACACCTTCGCCCCCGTCTGGCAGCCGGTAGCTGACGAACGAACGAACCCGATTTACGCCCGGCGTTTACGCGGAAAACGTGCTAACATCCTGCTTAACGAATCCTCGCGAGGGTAGAAGGAGGACTATCAGTTCCAGACGAAAGCCAAGACACCGAATCGACGTGTTCAGTCTCGCGTGTCTCGAGTCGTTAATATGCCCCTGACTCACGCGCCGGGTGACATTTCTTCTTCAACGACTGCGATCCAAGTATCTCGCGAAGGGGATTGCCAGCCCCCGATACACGGGAATTCAGAATCATTTCGTTGGAAAACGCGCCACTTGATTCGCCAACACGCGAGACATAATTGATACTTTTCAATTCTTTATCTTTTAATATTGCTAATTTTTAGGGAATCCGTGGTTGCTGATAAGGGTAGTTTATAAGAAACGATTTGGTCGTTAAAAATACTTAATAATCAGGATATTAAATATTTTTTAACGCGAACTCTGTTCGTATTAAAATTAAGTTGAAAAATAACGAAAAACCCATAGACGTTGAGTGTGTTGGAATAATTAAAGATTAAAATATACTACGAAAATGACTTCCTAAATACAGAAGCTGTTAAAACTATCACCAGCGATATAAAAGAAACCTGACATAATTGCAAATTAATTAAGATACCAAGCTAAAATAGTTACTCTAAATATTCCTCAAACTATCGATCTATCAATTACACTAATCATTTCAGTCTCGCCATCCAAATCCCAAAACAGGCGTCCGGCTCGTTCATGGAAGTTATTTAATCGAATCCCACAGCGTCGAGACGGCACTCTATAAAACACAATTAACGCTGGCCGCAGCATCAGTATTTCTTCGAATATTGATCGTTGGAATCGTCGAAACGAGAGAGAAAAGCCGAGTCGCGAACCAAGGGAAGGGAGGTTAGCGTTTCAACCGAAGCTGCACGCGTTGAAAAGGGTTGATTAGGGATTCGGCGTGTTGGGGTCGAACACGTCGGGCTATGTTGGAAGGATGCTGGACCTGGTGCTTGTAGGCATCCAGCGGTTCGAGGGCCCCAGCCAGGTTCGGGGCAAATGGCAGCGGGATGATTGATCGCCCGGCTAATTGGATGATCGATGACTCAAGTTCATCAGTGGCTGTTCAGCTCCTGGCAAAGGATGCCTCGTTCACACGTGAGCCACCCCCCTCTGTACGCCTCTGTACGTGTGTTTGTACGAACTTATGATAGTGGAGATCTGTGTGAGACATAGGAGGAGAACGGGTTAGGTTCGGTGTCGCCGACGAGCTTGAAACAAGCCACGCTGATATTCTTCGGGGGTGGCCTGTCTCTTTTTCTTGTTGCCTGGTGGCTTGGTTTATTTCTGTCTCCTTTTTGGGGTTTCTCTTCTTTGTTGAGAGGTGTCGATCCGAAAGTTTTAGCTTCTGCGGTTTCTGTGTTAACGTGTTTGTATGGGGCGAAGATAGCAGTTGAGTCGAGGAATTTGTTTTAATAATATTAAGTAGATTGATAGGTGAAGTTTGAAGAAATGCTTGAAAATAAAGGATGCCTCCTACGGAGCTCTATTTCGATTGAATTAATTTTTCTGATCAATTTTGTGGCACACATACCGCTTAGTACGGTTTAAGTAATAATGTAAGAATGATAGTAGTTATAAAAAAATTATTCTATCGATATAAATTATATAGAAGTAGGGAGCTGGTACTTTTAGATGTTCAACTAAAAAGGGTTATTTCTCCTTAAGTGTGTTCTTATTTCCTTGAGGAAGACTTTAAAGACAATTAGCATTTTCATGGGCGAATAAGGTAACGCTGTAAAGCATAATATTTTCCTCTTGCTCGTTGCACTGAACTACCGACACCTTCGTGGGCGTCTTCGAGAGGGCGAAAGTAGATTCCAGGGAAGGGTAACGCAACCGGTAGAAAGCTTAGTTCACAGTGTATGCTTGATATACGGTTGGCACGTGAATGCAAATCAGACCGTAAATCACGGGAACAATGTCTTAATGTCCCGGTCATACGACGCCCACTAGCGCTGGAAGACAACAGCCTTGGTTTTCGCGGGAAGGAAAGGGTGCCTTTTCGGATATTCATAGGGAAATAAATTAGTAGGCACACGCGTCGCGAAGAAGCCATTACGGCCACCTCGTTGCGCCTTCTCTCGCAAGATGGTGTACAATTTGGACAATTTATAAAATAATTCCAGTTAAAGAATTGAAATTCTCTCAACAATTTATCATTTCTACCTCGAGAGCATTACATTTTCGGATAAGAAGGAAACTCAAAGGAAATATGACGGTGAATCTTTTATACCGACCCCCGAAGATTTGGAAGTTTTCAGATAAAAAACGAAAGACAAAGAGCATCCTCTCTGAGTGTTCGTTTATGCCATTTAACTTACAAATCCTTCCACCGGGACTGCTGATATCCGTGAAACATGTGTGGAAACTGAAGAAAAGTCTTAGCCTCGCCTCGCCCTGCCTGGAGAACTACCGCCAGGAACGTAGACAATGGAACGGGAAACGAAAAGGCGGGGTGAGAGACACTGAGAGGGTAGGGCGTGTGAAAAATCCAAAGGAACAAAGGTGCTAGGGTCCTCGAACAAGAGGTGGAAAGTAGCGATCCTTTACGAGGGGAAGCTCGAAAGGGGTATATAGGATGAAATATTTTTCGTGTAAGGTACACAATCGTATAGCTTTCGTACATCTAGGAAAGGATTACTGGTACCATTAGACAAAAAGTACCTTCTTTCTACATTAACTTCTTCGTTATTTTCGTAATAAATTAATAAGTACATTAAACACTCAGTGTACCAAACACGAGAAAACAAAAATAATAAAAATAAATGAACAAATAGGGGTAGTTCTCTCTCTCTCTCCTACATCCTACCGTACTGCACTATTAACCACTATTTCTAACATTCAAATATCAAGTATCGCCAATTTTCACTATTCCCAGGTGTATCTATATTTAAAAAAATATATTTAAAAAAACCTTCGCTATATCATCACAATCCATCACCATCGAACCTTCAACAACCCCTACCTAAATTCTCTTCTTCGAGATACCTCCAGACAACAACCAAACTCCAATAACTACAAAACAATTCCCCTCGCTACTTCTCCACAATAACAGAACCAACTCCGACTCGTTATTCCACCAAAGAACCACCCAAAGTGCAAAAGAGTTCAAGAAAGAATCCGTCGAACGTAATCCTCGGCGAAAGAGACGGCTCGAGGGAGACAGAGAAAGGGGCAGGGTGCATCGAGCTCTATACAGATTCCCCGCTACATCGCCGCTCCGGCGTTAGCGGAGATGAGAGGATGATGGAGAAGTGGGTGCGATCAGAGTCGGTTGCCGGATAGTTTACGTCGAGCCGCTTCGAGTCCTCTCCTCCTCTTCCATAGCTTTGCTCCTCTGTTCGAGGGGTTGAGAGGGAACGGTAAGGGGAGTTAGTCGGTTTACGATGATGGCGCGATTCCCTTTATGCCCGCCGCGGGTCCGGCGCCACCGCCAAATCTTAGCTTCTTTAGGCGAGATCCTCTTGCCAGCTCCGAGGAAGGATTCCTCGGGCGATAATCGCTCGTAAAAGCGGCCGAGCCGTTGAATATCATTATTTCGCCAAGCTTCTACACTGTGTCAGTCGTAACGCGAGAAATCGCGCAATTTTTCGCCCCGCTGCACATCCTACGACCGCCATTGAATTCTGATAACAACGGCTATGATTTTATCGCCGTTCGAGGGAAACGGCATACGCGGACGGATCGGAGTCTTTATTATTCCCGCCGTGACGATTTGTCGCTGACGACCTGTTACTTCGCTGTTTCAGTGGAAGGTTGTTCGAGAAGAAGTTTCGAGGAGAAGAAGCTTCGAGAAGAAATTTGAATGATCTTTGTTTCAATGGTGATTGAATATTTGGACGATAAGGTAATGGTAGGTTGAGTCTCGAGATAGTATCCACGTTAAACTTGCTTCTTAAAATTAAATATTCGCTTGAGATACGTAAAGCTTTTTAAAATTCCTGAAATAATTTAGTTAGGACTTCTAGAAGTCACTCGTTTTTTAGTCGTGCGAATCCAATCCATCTGATAAAAACGAGAATAACACTGAAGTCATCCAAAGGAACGTATATCAACTACCGGGACCATAACTTCCAAGTCTGCATAGTTTTCCAAAATGAATCGTCGTCCCTATCACGCACCACACACCGCGTACACACGACGCAAACACGCGCGTTTTTTCCGCGAAGCGTCTTCGCCGCCACGCTTCCGTTTCTTTCAGCCTTCCAAGACTCCTCTGTAACGACACAAATTTCCGTCGATAAATCCGACGGAGCAACAAAAATCTCCCCCTCGACGAACGAGTAATCGTATTCCCGTTTTAAATGTATTCACTGGCCGCCCCTACTCGCGCATCAACCCCCTTTTCGTGTGTCGGTGGCTCGGTCGTTTCGTGTGTGCACGTGATCCGTGTAACCGGTAGAAGGAACGAGGGAAAAGAGCGGTATAAGAAGGTAACAGGTTTCACTGAAAGGACGCACGGTTTCGCGCGGAAACACATGTAAGAGCGACCGGAGACGGAAGACGAAGGTAGACTGCCGGAGGTTTCACCGAAGGGCAAGAAAAGAGGATTCGAACGGCTTGTAATCTCGGCTCAAGGTGTCGTTCGTCGCCTCGATATCCTGCCGGACACGGGGAGCAACTTGAGCCGGGAGAAGATTATGTCGTGCTCACTTTGACTCCGAGATGAAACAAATCGACCGGGGGTCAAACAAAAATATTTGAGAGAAGATTCTTTTCAAAGCTCTATGGATGTACGTAGAACACGTTTGCAAATATTTTTTTATTGGTGAGAAATTGGTGAAGATTGATACATTCTTTTTATTTTCTTTGCGCGAGATAATAAAAATTATGGTATATCTATTGGTTTTTGTGTAACCGGATCGCTCGTTAATGAGAGGTTATTAATAATTGTGCTATAAAAGTTACGCGTTCTTTAAACATTGGTCTGAATCTGTTATATTTGTTGCGATTCTCGACTTTAATTTTGTATAAAAATTGTCTGTCCGAGTAAGACAAATAGCCAATGAATATTCACTGTTAATTTAAAACAGAATAAAAAAGAATCGTTCCCTTAATTTGCACGAGAATAAAATTCAACGCACTATCAGCCTATGCTACTAAATTAAATATGTGAGGATCGAAATGAGCAACGAGAAGGCTTTTGTACCTAGGGCTGCAGACAATTTTGCGCTTGTAAATAGGGCCCGAAGGAGGAGGCATAAGTAAATTAGGCCGGACGAGACGAAAGGTTTTGATAAGAATCTCACCCTCGGCTTTTTTTAAAAGCTGACTCTCAGGGAATTGAGACGTCATCACGATGCTCTAGCTCGTTTACCCCCGTTCTACCCCCGGTCTTTCTGCCTCCTTCGAGAGCCGTTTAACGCCAAAGCGACGCGCGTTTGCCCTCGCAAGAGCGCGCTCGAGCCTCATCCTTTGTTTCGCCTTCATGAGATTTTTAACCAGCGCGAAATGAGCTTTCGCAGCTCGTCGACGGGAACGAACGATTATCGCCAGGGCCGTCCGCTTTAATTTCTTCATCCCCCTCTCAAATGACAGAAAATTAAAGAAATTACTTATCGAGGGAGCTCTCTGTTTCTCCTCCATTTTTAAACATGCATCATCCACCTATATGTCTCTCCCGTAAAAATAAAAAAAAGCTCTTTGTTTTATGTTTAAATACTGTAATTAAAGTTTATTTCATTGTTGGAAAATTGTATACTAACTTCAACAGAGTATACTCCTAACAGAAAGTAAAATATTCACCGATTAATATACTAACATAAAATAAAATACTATCGAAGAATATTAAAGAATATTATTTCACAACTAAAGAACCATATCCTCCCCCTTTGTTTGCAATATAGTAATCGTAATTTACACAACGCAGCAATACAACCCTTCAACATAAGAACCACAATTTCAATTAAAATTCGTGTTCTCGCCACTTCACGATACCCGACGAATTTCCAAAAGTTTCGCGAAATCAAAGATAACTCTTCCCAGCCTTCCAACGAAAGAATCGGACCGCAGGGTAGCGAAGGGAGGAGGCGAAACAGATCGCGGGGGTGAGTTCAGGAAGGAAGGGAGCCGGATTCCAAGCATTTGTATCGTTTTGTCGTACTTCAGTGTCGGCACGCGTATCGTATGGCATCGCATTATTGCTTTTATGGCCAATAAAAGGAAGGCTGCTCCGGTGAGGCCAACACGCTGCCTTCGCAACGACCGACCCCTCGATCCTCGGACCGTTCTATCCTGAAACCATCATCTACTTCTCCCATCTCCACCCCCCAACCCCCTGACCCCACTGACCAGCGACGTTATTGCCGCTGGGTCGTTCGTTCGACCATTGGAGGTGTTGCGATTGGTTTCGTATTTGGAAAGGAATATAGTTCGGGGACTCCCCGGCCCAGTTAACCGTTCGCTCACCCTTTGGGACGTTCCGGGAAGGAAACGACGCTTTCCACCGGCTTCTCTGACACCTTACGTTGTACAAATATTACCACGGGCTTCTTGGTCAACGTTTGCGGGTCCACGGATGTGTACTTTGGCTTCTTTTTTTGTTTGATCGCTCGCAGGTGGGGTTGGTTTTGTCGGAAGAAATATGTGAATGAAATTTTCTCGATGTTGCTTGCAGTCGAATGGAATGGTTTGAGTATGGTGTTTACGGTAGGGTTTGGTGATATATCTTCGAAATAGAACTTTTACTTCAAGACTGGATTTTTGTGCGATGTTGGAATAATTTAAATATATCAGTCTTGCCAAATTTTTCTTAACGGAACAAACGCTGAATAATTTTTACACATACTCTATTTTAACTGTCGATGTAATTGAGAATAACATATGACGAATATTAAACACGAATTATTATATTCCAAACAGTCTCTTACTATATGAATTCATCATTATTAAGTTAATTAAATTATAATTCCTAAGAGACCGATCTCAACCTATCGACGAGACCATTACAAACTATTAATTAATTCAATATTCCTACAACACAAAACGGAACTTAAATTATGAAGACAGAATTTCCCAAAAGACGCGCGGCGAACTACCCTGTCCCAAAAAACTCTTCCAAATGGAAACAAGAAAAGTAGAAACCCAAAGAAAGAAAAGGAACGGCAAACAACTACGTTTCTCCACGTAACAATGAATCACAAAGACGATCCTCTTATCTCGCATGACGCTCGGAACAGCGACACTCGCGAGACTTGTACAAGAAGCCGTCGTTAAGGATAGGAACTTGTCATTCTTGTGCAACGCGAGCTGGTCTTTTCCACGGTACGGCAACTCGTTGCACCTACAGGCTAGAGATAACCAGTAGCTCGTCCTCGAGACATCAAGACCCCCCGTTCTAGCTTCCCGAGCAACGATATATCTCCTAGCTGTCCCCTTTTCGTCGTTCCTCATCACCGACGCCGTCGCCTTCCCCCCGAAGTTTCGATGCTCCGCAGAGGGTGCACGATGACACTCGGTTACGACATTAGCGACGTTTCCCACACTGTCTACGGGTCTACTTCGTCAATGTCAGACGACATGCGACCATCGGTGTATCCGTGAAAGAACTTTCCGAGAAATAAACCCGGGAGATTGGAAAGCGTCCGGTCGTTTGCTGTTGTTCAACATTTTCAGCCGAGAGTAATGTTACCGTTGTTGGAGAAACATTCCGGAGTTTTGTTTGCGAGATACGTTTGTGGATCGTTGTGCGGGACGAATGGAGAAAGAAAGGATGGATATTTGAGGACAATTTTTATTTTCATCGCAAAGAATTAGAGATTGTCATCCTTGGTGTAAAAAATAGGATTATCTACAATATTCTTTGGTTTTGTGTTAAATAATCAACGCGAAGGCGAAGAAGTGACTGGGAAATAATTTGTGATGAGTTTTTGAAAGATGTGTCGAAGATTTCTATGTGATTTGTCCAAGTATCGTTTCTTATATGTCTGACTTATGAGGTACTTATACTACTTAAAAGTAATGTACTATGAACTATTTAAGAAACTACGATTTTTTCATCGTTATTTTAATATTTGTTAAATGAAATTGAAGCGTTCGATGAATACGTTCTTGAGAGAGATTATTTTATAATCATTGTACTTTGGAAAATCATTTTAAGTTCGTTTTATTTAAGCGAAAACAACAGTCAGTCGTATCGCCGGATTTTCTCCGCTCGAACGTATGCTCGTCTGGGACTGAGCATTTAAAGACCTCCATTCGAGGAGCCGAAACGAAGATCGGTGGAGATTGATCGCGGAGATCAGAGGGTTTGCATCAACCGTGCCTTTCGACACGACAAATTAAATCCCTCTCGTCTGTCTCATTCGCTCTGCCCTGCATAGAGGAATCCGAGGATTTCTAAGGAGTTCCGCTTGCGTCCTATGCTCCTTTCTGACTTTCTTAGGGGGAAGAATCGAGAAGCCTTCGCGTCTCTCTATTGGTAAAGTCGATAATCGATACGCTTGTCCGCGACAATACGTTCTTCGTTGTAAATTAAAGTGTCTACAAGAATAACGTGTACTGATTCAAGTGAAATATACAATGAACTAAATTAAAAATAGATCTACACAAAGTGATTGAATATCTTTGTTATTTTTACAGACAACTATTTCAAATAAAATTCGAACAAAACTCAAACAAAACTCAAACAAAACTCAAACAAAACTCAAATAAAACTCCAACAAAACTCCAACAAAACTCCAACAAAACTCCAACGAAACTCCAACGAAACTCCAACAAGACTCAAACATCTCTCCCATTCAAACAGAGAAACAAAAAAAAAAAAAAAAAACAACGCACCAACGAAGAAACAGGAATAGAATATACATTTCTTTCGAAACAGCATCTTAGTCGAGCCGCGTGCTTGATTTACGCGTAACACACTCGGGGCAAGTTCCGTCTCGCCCTCTGATGTAATGGTACACGGTCTGATTCCAATAACCATGAATCTATCAGACGTCAAAACGCAATCTCCACCTGAAAGCAGCCTGCCCCCGTCCGTGCGCGCCTCGTTCGCCCTGGCGACCACAAATCTCGCGGTATCTGCAATCGTATATCTTATACTAGCTGGCACAGCGTGCAACGCGGATGTAAAGGAGGCTCGCTGGTACAAGAGCGAACGAGACGTCGACCGAGTCGTCGTGGGAGCTCGAAGGGGAAGAGGAAAGAAAGAGAGGGACATGGTCCGCCAGGATTTCTCTCCGTTCGACGGGATGGGCAGCAGGAAAAACCGGAGAGATTGCACGGAGCGTCGGAGAAAGTTGCAAACTCGAAAACTTTCCGAGGCCCTATTATCTCCGACGAGACCACGGTCCGGCACCAAGGGGGTTGTCCGGTATACCTCGATCTCTAAATACTCCACGTTCCCTCGACATAGTCGTCTGCTTCGGGGAATGTTTCGGAGAAGCAGCGGAATGAAGGAGGAAACGAATGCGAGAAAGAATCGAGACTTGAAACGGCTGCTTAGTTGGGCGATTTGTGTTTCGAGAATAGGATTAATATATGATGGTTTGATGATGGTTTTTTTTGTAAAGCGCTGTATTGGGTGAGTGGAAAAAATCTGTTGGTTTTAGGTATCTTACTAATTGTAAGCAACTACCTTTTAACTATTTTGAAGACTTTTATTTATTTTTTTTAATTGTATATGAATGTGTATGATTTGTGGGTATTAGGTAGATACATTGGTAGTTTCTATGTGTTAAAATTAATTTATAAAAACAAAAAAATTTGATAAAGTGTTATTTCTGGTATTATTTTTGATAGCTTGTGAAATAGTTATTTACGGGTTTATTGATTACGTTTCATCGGTTTTTGTTATTTCACCTGACTACAGAAAATAGAAGGCAATATTTTCATTTCTAAAAGTAATACCGTTCTTCTTAAAGTCCATAGAGATTACTTGAATTCAAAATCACAATGAGTTCCAGTACACGTATACACGTTTATGAAATAATTATTTAAAGCTAAACACTATTCCAGATGCACTCTCTCTCACCATTACGACTTTGGTGAAATTATTCTTTCCTTTCCGTGAATTTCATCGAGCACCTTTAATGCAGACAGATCGAAAATTCGCAGCAAAGTGCTGCAAACTACCAGAATTGAATACTATCGCATTATCTCTCTGACTCAACGTGCTCGCGTGATTTCACGACGTCTGTAGGAGACGGTATCCGAGCCGTTTCCTCGAGGAAAATGAGCAATGGTGCCAATGACAGTGCTAACGCTGTACAAATGAATGCACGCCGAGGCTTTGACGCGTGGTAATTTATCACGTTATCCTGTCGCACCCTTCCCTGACTTCGTCGCTTAAGAGAAACCGGAGAAGCGCGAGAAAAACGAACGGGGCGGAAGGCTGAAATCTGGCGACGGTGATTGGGACAAATATAAATAAGCCAATCGCGCCGACCCTCCCGCGAGCGTCTTCTTTTGCATTCGTCTCGGGAGGACGGATGTAAACGCGGCTTAACGGATCTTCGTAATCCCGCGGGAATAGAAGATGAACGCACGACTCGCTACTGTCTCTGGAAGCTTCGGGTTATCGCGATCATTCCGCGTGAAAAATATCGTATAGTCAGTCTTTGCCAGTTCTATTGTCGAAAAAGAACCGAAACTCTTTCGTCTGAATATTCAATCCAATTCTATAAAATTGCTTTCATCGAATTCGTCCTTCGAAATTCAATAAATTTGTTTAACAAATCTTTTTGATTACGCAGATATATGTTCTAGTTATTTTACTCGATCTTCAAAGTAGCAATGCACAATTTTTTCTCATTATAAAAATCATTCTCAACATAAAAATTTCCAGTTCGTCCAGAAACACGTAGAATTAAAAATTACTAAACCTATCATTGTTACTCATAAAAAATGATACAAAGGTACCTAAAGTCATAATATTTAAAAGAACGATGATAAGTTTGCCCCTTTCTGGAATTTTCTCCTCCAAATAATATTCGTTGCCGCCAGACGCAAGAAACAAAAATCCAACAGCTCCGTAATTTCGTACAGAGCGTTGAAATCGGTAATTTCGATTCGCAGAAACCGATCCTCCGTCTAAAATCTCGCGATAAATAACCCTATAACCGTGACATTGCGGGAAAGCGTTCCTCCGGCAGCTTCTGGTCGCCACCTTTTCTCTCTTTTCGTGCCAAAAGTTTTTCCAACTTCGTATAATCATTTTTCCCGGAATGTCCCGCTGGTGCCGAGCCGCCCCCCGTTCGCCGCTCATCCACCCCCTTGGCTGAACCATCGCTTTCTCGGCAACCCTCCCGTACAACCGCTTATCTCAGAGAAATTCTTTTCGCGGTTTCTTCCAGGGAACACAGCCGTTTCAGCCCATTCCACTTACAGGTTCGTTGGTGCAGAAGAATTTTAATTCTTCCCCGTTCCACGGAAAAAGTCCTGGATGATTTTCTTTCCCACGGATTTTCACGAGCATTCGTACATCAAAGGATTCTCGTGTTGCTTTTGCCGGAGAAAGATTCTTTAGTTGACTGTATCTCGCTGAATGAAACGACACGCGGAATTTCTGATTCGTTATTGTAATTGTTGTTAAAAGTACAACCAGAGTACGCCGAGAGAGTTCTACGACTTTCTTACGGTTTCTCGTTTGCATGGAGAATTTCAATTAAGTGAATTTACTTGTTTCCTTTAAATATCACTTGCTTTTTTAATTTAATTAATACATCATGATAATTCGTTCGATGCGACGAGTAGACCGCGGATTTTTGTTTATATTGTAAAAAGAAGTGGAACTTCGGAAGAAAATTATGAATGGCAGTATGATTTGGATGTTTCTTCATATTTTACATATTTTTTTCTGTGCAATTTTGTACTTTTAAATTTGCTATAAATATATAAAAATACATAGTCTAACGATGAGGAATCAATTTTCGTTACGGTTTTATACAGTACACTTGTTTTTATATCACAATCGTCTGAATATTTTCTTTTTTTAATTGATCCTGAACGACACACCAACTGCGCGTCGTCCAACAAAGGAAATGTAATTAACCGTAGCTACGTTTGTACGAAATCCGTCCGTAATGGGTAATAAGGGGTTAAAGTCAAAGTAAGCAGCCACAAAGTAAACTGTTCGCCACGCTACCACCAGAATACCGCCGATTTTTAATCTCCCTAGCCTGTATTAATATTACATGAGGCTCGCGCATTTATTCGGCGAAGGTTGGCCGTTTACAAGGCGCATCAAATATGCAGGTGTCTCAAGGAGAGGAAAAATAAGAAAGGGGGGGAAACCGAAGGAGAGAGACGCGTGGTGATTAGATGGGGAAAGGTCCGGGACGTTGGGTTTATTAACGATATCACGAGGCAACGAGGGTGGAAGAAAGGACTCTCGATAATTTGCTGGCTCATGCACCCTTGAAAGAAAATCCATATTCTGACGTTAACGAGATTTTATAGAGCGGCATTCGCTGTTTAGTAACCAACCGAGTCTGTAGCGGTCGCAGAGATTAGAGAAAGATAGCGAGTCCGCCAAATAAACGTTCATAAACACTGCCTGCATTCATAATTTTTAATCAACCTTCTGGAGAAATTTTTGTGGTAAACTTAAATATCGCTTCTTTGTATTTTTCCAAGTAGAGTAAGCCGTATAATACATTCTTTAAGTCACAAGTTTCTAAAGACCTCTAAAGATTTGTTATCTCATATGCGAAACTCCTAAAAGATTTAGAACAAAATAACACAAACGTTGATATTTCATGCGAAGCAATATTTTTTGCATCCCTCTTTCAAATCATTTTTTTTCCGTATTAAAATTTCTGTACATAATATTGTTCCTGTTTTAAATTTTCACAAACAAGCGCGCCGTAGTTCGAAAATCCCAATTATTGTGTACAAGTTCCTCGTTAACGATTTTTCCAATTAACAACGACCCAGGAAAATATTCATTTAAATGGCATGCACTCGCCTGCAGGCTACCTGTCCGCAGAAAGGAAAATCGGAGCTCTTTCAGTGACACGAAACCGCGGGTTCTTTCGTCGAAGGACGAGCACAGCGGAGACTGGCACCTCCACGCTGCGACAAATATGGAATTTGCATATAAATCGGGTATTTCCATCTGTGGCCCTAGCCCTGCAACGCCGGTTGGTTCGTTCGTTCGCGTGATACAGAAATGAAGAGATCTCCCATTTCCTCTTACCGATCCCCTGCCATCTCTTTCCTCCGCGCCACTCTGCTCGGAAATACTAACCTCTAGATATTATTAATAACCCGAGATGAGATCGAACGCATCCCTCTTGGCCGTATTGAAGGGGTGGAAAATGGGAGGAGTCGAACGAAATCAATCTGCCATTCGCTCGTCGATCTGGGTGCCCTTTTTTCCGATTCCCTCTATCGACTGCGCGTTCTCTCGTCCTCTTTCCTGGACCAGCGAATCGAGGCGAATCGGGGCGAATCGAGGCGAATCGAGGCGAATCGAGAACCGCGTCGAAATCGTTCAAATGGAATTATTTTTAAGAAAAATTGTGCAACGGGAGCGTTTCGATGAAAAAGATCAACGATGGAGATACTTTCTGAAGAGATCGGTAGTTTCTTGTATCGTTGCAGTATTTAGGAATTTTTTAGATACTTTACAAAGCTACCACTTCGTATTAGCGCTCTGCGTATAAGACAAATGGATGTCATGGTATGATACCATCACGATATCGTAATTAAATCGTGCTTTAAAGCACGACCATCTCGTTCCACAATTTTCGCCACTCTCCAAAGAAGTGGTTTCAAGATCGTCCTCCTGGAGATCACGTTACACCGTTTACCGCCCTCGGAGTCACCCCCGGGGGTGAGAATCTGCAGCACTTCTTCGCGCTTTTTTCTCTGGCGTTGGCACAACGGGAAGAGGAACGGAAAAGAACGAGGCCGAGAGCAGGGGAGGAAAGCAGCTTTGTAACCGAAAACCTCCTTAGGCTCTCTATCATTTTTAATCGGGAGAATAAATCGTTTGATTCAATTATCAGGGGCATCTCGTGCCTCCCTCGAGGACCTCCGACGAGTGCCCCAACTAAAGGGAAAAAAAACCGTCTCTTTGTCCGGCTTAAGAATCTCAGAGACACTTAAGAGGCTTAGGATCGGTTAAGGTCTGACGTTAAACACCGTTCTGCTCTTGTAGCCTCCTCTTTCTTTCTCTTTGGACACTCGAATATATACATATATATTTGTTTTTCTTTCCTCGAGATATTCCACGATCGTTTCGTGGCACATCTGCCTCGATGCGCGGCTTCTATGAATATTTTTCCTCGAGCAAAGTATTCTGTCTCGCGTGCAACAATAATGGCGAACGAGCGAGCTACGAAGGCCGTTACGTCGAGGAACCGCTAATAAAGGATAAATTCAAGGATAAAAAGGGAGCCACGTGTTGCGGGGCAGCGTGCGCGCGGCGAGCCTCCAAGGAGTATTTCGAAAGTGGAGAGAGAGACGAGATGGAATAGTCGAGCGAGCCTTTTCCTTATTTTTATCAGCTTTTCCAAGGGGATGAATATTTAAGGGAAGCGGACTTAATCTGCGCTTGGGGATTCGCGGCAGACGCGTATCGCAAAGCAGCCGATCTCCCTCTTCTCGTTTTTTTTTCTTCCCTCTCTCCCTCTCGTTCGTTGCCTTTTTTCTTCTTCTTCTCTCGCTCGTTATTCTCACGCGAGCATCGGGGAAAGGGAGCGGAGGAGGCGAGACTGGAGGTGGAGAAATAACGAAGAGCATCCTGGAGGATGGAGCACGGTGGCTGTGCATGTTTCCCTAAATATTTTATGGCCGTTATCGACTCTTGACCGAGGAAATTCCACCGGTAATTTCACCCCCTGTCCGGTTCTGACAGCGAAAACTGATTCCGTAGCCTGGCCTTAAACGCGTCCAAAACTGTTCACAGATGTATTCGCACAGCATTTCTGAACGAAATTAGCAACAGTTCTAGCTACAGTTGAAATCGGCATAAGTTATTAATTGAGAAACCAGGCGATGAATCTTAATTCATTAAAAATTAGCTACAAAAGTTATTCACCTATTCCTGTCTCCCTAATCAGAGAAAAAAAACTAACACTTTTAATTTCCAACATATCCAAATTAATAGATTCCTGTATTAATTTTGTATCCCCTATCAACCGAACGATATTAATCATTTCCTCTTACACAGAAATAATTTTAATTCCTTCGGACAAGATTGAAATAGACGATGACTCGCATAAAAGCCAAAAAGAAAAGAAAAGAAAACAAATTACAATCAATGTCCCGGTAATCGCCAAAGGACAACATATCGAAAACGACGTTCGTAAAACAAACCAACCCCGTGTAAAGGCACGCGGTCATCCGGCGACCCTGATAAAAACATTCTTCCGGCTAACGCGAACATTTTCCGTGTCGTATTAAAATGTCAGGCTCGTTGATCCGTGGGCTGGTCCGTTTCTGGGCCGACGGAAAGCTGACGGACTGGCGACCCTCTGACACCGAGACAGGATCCCAGGGCTTTCCCTTGCAAATTCTCTCTTTACCACTTCTCTGTAGCCCACCGCCCGAGGCCCGACCACTCTTTCTCTCCCGGGGGTTTGTTTTAGCAAGAACTCGCCCCCGAGTTTTCGGATACACGTATATAGCCAACCTACACACAGGTACGTGCGTGTACCATGAGACCGAGTGGGAAGGGGTGAAGGTGGTGGATGAAGAGGAGGAGGAGAGAGGATCGAGGGAAAACCTCCACCGCAACCGCCGGCTGCACGAGCAAGCATGCCTGCCAACCTTTATTGGTTTTTACCGAGCAACACACAGTCCGATATTTTTTTATTACGACAAAGCACGCGCTTACCCCAGACCGCGCGCATTGTTCGGCATTAAGCGCGGCAAAGGATGCCGGAGGAAGGAGTTAACGTGCATTCGCGCGAGACATGATAACGGGAGTACGGAGAGATCTTGCAGAGTTACCGGGGACGAAACGGTGGATGTTTTTCGTTCCAAATATTTTCTTGTATGTAGTCTTTTCTTTTTTTTTTTTTCTTGTTTGCGTATATAGTTGGACTTTTTTATTCTGTTTTTATTGGATAGATAAGGTGTTTCTTTTGACGAATACTTGATGGTGGTAGTTAAGCCTGATACTATTGATGGGATAGTTGGTTAGTTGGTTTATATGGTAATGAAAGTGCACGATTGCTGTTGAGGAACTTATGTCTTAGAAGATGCAAATTGTTAAATGTTATTCTAAGTGTAGGTCCTTGTATCAGTTCCTTATGGGGATTGAGATCGTTAAGAAGAAAGAAGAGTATGAATTTTGGATGTATTTTAAATAGTTTCCATTGACTTCGTTCAATTTTTTTTTTTAAGAATTTAGATACTTAGAATTAGTTATTAATATTTTGTCCTAAATATGTTGTGAATATTCATATATTTTTTAATTCATAATGAAACTGTTTACTCTGCATTGTCGTGTTTTAAGTATCTGTTCTTGTACACATGCTTTGTGAAATTTGACTGGTTTTTCTTAAGATTAAAATTCTTAGGCTTCTTAAGACTCGGGTTAAGGGTTGACAAATAAAATACTTTTTTCCGGACACCCGTTGTGCAAGTGATTTTGATTTTCCCAAGCGTTTTCGTTTCCGAGGCTCCGCGAGGGCTGCGTTTAAAGTAGCGGGCCAACCTTTAGCCACGCGAATTACGAAATACTTTTACAAATTAAATACGCGTAGGCATACAGGGGAAGGTTCGCCAGTGTTGGCTTCCATCGGACCACAGTCGCTCGACAAAGTATTCCCAACAAGGGGCGAAAAGCCCTTTCGGATCGTCGTCTCGGCCTCGCTAATTTTTCAAAGACGGCTGTATTGTTCTTTTTATACGTATTCGCATTTACGTAAACCACGATTGTTCCTATACTTGAACTAAATTGCTTGTTCGCGTTACCGATGACCACGTTTGTGCAAAACTCTATAATACATTTTAACATTTTTCTTTATATCGTATTCTTAATTCAATCATTTTCAAAAAAGTATTTAACCTTCGTCCATTTCTTGCACCACTTTGATACATTTTTTACAAAAGTAAGAAAACTATATGTCTTTCACGTTGCTTTATTATTTACGCAGAATACGAACATTGTTACGCCCGAATATACAGAAATTAAATTTTTTTATCTTCGAGAGACGAATAAAGGTTGAAGAACCTTAAGATACTCTTCCGCCAGATATAAAAAATAAATCGTCCTGAAAAATGTATCCCAATATCTACACACCAAGATGCACAGTTAACACCACAATCCCCCGAAATAGCTTCAATTTCCCATCCCCACGTTGAACACCAGAGGCTAATCTAAGCGTCTCGATTTCCTGCTCGTTATTCCGCGCCCCGTTCCACAGTGGCGGCCAGGTACACGGCTCAACGACAAAGACAATCTCGCAGCGGCTAAATTCGTTAACTTTTCTCGCAGAGTAGCTACGAAAATGAGCAACACAGTAACACACAGCCGTTCGTCTTTTTACAGGCGTGCTCGCGGCTGCGGGGCAGCGCAGCGTAGCGAGGAGAAGCAGGAAAAAATAGCGGAGCATTAAACGCAAACAAGGGTAGCAATTTCGGAGGGGACTCGAAGAGTCGAGAGGTCGCGAGCGAGTGGAATAGGAAGATGGGGGGGTTTGTACACGGTAAAACCAGGCTGGAGGGGAGTAGCTACCGAGGGAGGATCCGGTTAAACCATCCGCCAGAAGGAGAGAGACGGGGAACGAACGAGAGCGAGAGGGTTAAGGGGCTCGACCAGGGTTAAGAACGCTTTAGAGGGAGGCTTGCGTTCTGGCGCAGTCACACGATACTTTTTAATTTACTAAAAATGCGCATTCAACCCTTTTTCTGGTTAGGAATAACCGATCTTTGTGAATTAGACAGAAGAATGAATAGACGTTGAATTATTAGTAATTAGTCGTGTCGACGATTTTTCTTTTTTTTTCTGAACATTTAGTTCTTAGAGGTAGTTATTTGGCTATAAGTGGGTGAAAAGTTGACCCACCCCTGAATTACAATAAATTGTAAAGTTGTTGTTACAGGCGTTGCCGACGAATAGCAATTAATGCAAAAAAATACGCGCCGCGAGAGTGGATTAACTTTGAAATGAAAATTATCCTTACGAGGGCCATGAAATCTTCCCTTGCTGAATTTTTCGCCCCCTCGATGACAATCCAAGCGGAAGAAGTGATCCCAACCCCTGGCCCATCGCTGGCCACCCACGCGAAGACAACCTTCTCCCATTTCCACCGCCTTTGTTTGAAATCACAATGTAAAAACCGAGAATGGCCGTGTAATTAGGTACATTAAATCTCCAATTCTCCAAATCGATTCGGTGTTTTCAATGTCAACAACGTTCAATCGACCTCCTTATCATCCCTCTTTTCCTGGTATCGAATCAATCACACGAATTTCTCTATTTTTACTCTCAATCAAACGATAAGAATATTGTCGCGAAATAATTGCAATTTTTTCTTTTTCCATTAATACGATTAATAGTGTCTAAAAGTTTGTCTCGATTTGTAAGGTACCACGAGGTACCAGGTCTAGGATTCCTGTCGTACCGAATGTCCTTTTCGATCGGATGCTAATGCTTACGACCTTGCGGATTATCGACTAAAGACCATACAGCAGAAGGGGTAGACCGCGCCCGAATAGCTAGGGTGGAAGATAATTCGAAGTAACCGCGACAAATTCCAATATCTGGAGAAATATGCGGGGTGGCGCGTCGTTACCAGCCGCCATAGCGTTCCTCGCGGTCATGTCTAACCTTCGTCTTATTACGGCAGAAGCACGAGAGGAGAGCTGGTTTCCCTTTTTCATTCTTCGAAAGTTGTATGTTTTTGATAGACACGCCGGGATTTCTCGATAAACCGAAAATACTTCGCGTTACTTAAATCAGCCAGTTAAGAGTTTCATTCTTTTAGAAAATATGAACGGATGCACCTTGTCCTTCGTAAATTTGATATGGATATTTGAAGAGAATTCAATATAATTTAATGCAACGTGTAATTTTGATATTTTTGAAAAAATATTTACAACTAGAATATTTTATGGAACTAAATCTTGCTTAACGATTCTAAACCTTCTCTCTTTCAACTTTATGCTCAAGATTATTAAAATTGCTTTCATGGAAAAGAAATTACCATGTTATTAAGGGGAAAATGTTTTGAGAAATTAATATATGTTGAAATTGACTACGAAGTGATCGGGTTTCGATCAGCCGCCATCCAAATCACTTTGCGCCTCTTAATCTAACAAATTTAAAATCCGTTCTTTAATATCTCCATTCTCTTTCTCCAAATTCAGCCTGTACCCGGACATTAAGAATATGAGTTAGGGAAGCAAATACACGCTTTCCTGGCAAAATTTTCCCAAGACTTTCCACTTGGACTCCGAGGTTCCTTCTTTCCCTCCCGATCATCCCATTTGCTGTTCCATTCCCGATTCATTCCGTACACGTCACAGTTTGCATTGTGCCCGCCAGGCCAGTGTGCCCAGCGTAAAGCGATTCCCCGACGAAATTTAATTAAAACAATCAAATTATGGAAGGAGACGACGGCTGAGCCGTTGAGATCTCGCGCTGAAGAAAGGAGAGAAAGGAGAAAAAGGGACGGGACAAGCCCACGAGACTGGAAGCCTGGATCAGATTTTCTTCTCTTGCGTTTATTTTCACTCGACTTCGCCTCGGTTCTCCACTTTTCCCCTTTTTGTTTCGCCTCTGGTTCTCTGTCTTACTCAACTTTTGCCATCTTAACTGTGTTTCGTTCTGGGTCCATCTACTTGGTAGTCTCTTGTTCATCAATCGTTAAACTGACATTTTGAAATTATATTTCCAATACGAGTAGAGAAGAATGGAAAGAAATATAATTTTGAGATTGTAATCTGGAACTGGTGACGCATTGGAATGGAAGGATTTATAATTTTTTTAGGTGAAAGGAAAGAGTGATACTCCTTTTAAGACTAAAGTACACAGTATTCATTAAATGTTATATAGATAGGAATATTTAAACGAGCTACGAATCAGATACTAGAAATAATTTGTAAGACTCTTTCTCTAACCTTTCATTAAATACTTTTTTTCTTCTTCCAATATGGAATCGTTGAAGACTTAATTTATGTAGCATTACTACAACTGGTACGTGATAAAAAAATAATATATAAAAGAGGACAGTGAGCATAATTAACTACGAATATGTACAAATAGGGGTTTGTAAATTATAGTATGGTAAACGGCTATGACTCAGAGATCGTAACATATGTCTCGCCATCAACAAGCTGTTGCGAAACTATGGCGTCACTCGATAGTTCGCGCCAGTGTCCAAGTAATCGTTTGCTAAACTGTATCACAGAAAGCCTGTTGAGGAAGTTCTCGTTACTGCGTAACTTTTTGAGAGTTCAGTTCGTCATTATACCGCGGCAAACTTTCGGCGGAAGTTCAAGTTCGTATTCGAAAGTTTAGACCTGGGGAAAAATGAGCGCCAAGTGAAAGTTCCCCGAAACAAAGTGAAACAATCCTCTCCCCTCCCCCCATCCCACCCCCCTCTGTAGCACAGATACGATATCAGAGTTACATCTCCATTTTAAAATCATATCGGGTGCGTGTCTTGCATTTCATCGCGCTCCAAACTGCACTTTATAAACTTCCCCTATTACATCTTCAATTAGTTCGGTAAATATATAATAGTTACCGAGCACTGATTCAAGTTTGTTGTTTCCACTCAAGTTTCTCTTCGTGTCTCAATTTGCATGTTACCTTCAACGACTGAGTTCCAACCGACCCCTGGTCCCGGTTCGAACATTACGATAATAATTCTTCCGATAAGAAGGAACTTACTACTTCTGGCTTGCCAATGTAAATATCTTTCATTAATCTAATTTGTTAAAAAATTACTCTTTTATTGGTTCAAAAAGAGAGTAACCTCTTTAAACGACTGCAGTATTCTAGCAACATTAATAAACTGTACCTAACACATGGTAAAGAAAATTTATATTCTATTCGAGAAAGAAATTTAAATAGAATATATCTAAACCTTCACGAGTAAACAATCCAACGTCGCAAAGAATTAAATGAAACATCCAAGGTACACCAAAAAAAAAAAAGGAAAAGAAAAAGAAAAAGTCTCTGATGTATCTCTACGTTCAATGTACAATATTCCAGAATCAAATTCGCGCCACGATCACGAAACCTCTCCTAGACACCATTATCCTTCTTCGAAATCCTTCAGACAAGTAACTTCATCAGCGCGAAGCCTTTGATATGCGACAAACGCGTCCAGGCTGTCCGGTTCCGGCTAGTTGGCCTGCGGCTACTTAACAGCTAGGTACCTACTTTATACTTTGTTTGCTCCTGATGGCATTAG
Organism: Ctenoplectra terminalis; assembly: GCA_019453375.1. Taxonomy (NCBI): domain Eukaryota; kingdom Metazoa; phylum Arthropoda; class Insecta; order Hymenoptera; family Apidae; genus Ctenoplectra; species Ctenoplectra terminalis. The sequence goes on from SMSQ01025785.1 coordinate 156,241, forward strand.
CCCCCGGGGGTGATTTCGGAGCCTGGCTGTTGACCTAATACTCTCTACCCTGCCACCCCTACCACCCCCGCAAGTTCCCGTTGTCCGTCTGGCTCAAGCTATCTATCCTCGAAGGTAGGATAGCTTTTGCTACCGGCTACGATGCTGTTAGCATTGGACCACGTGCTTGGAAATCCTGATCGACACCTTCGCCACGTAGCCGCTATCTGATCCACGGAACCTGACCGTTTGTTCCTCCGACCCCAGCCACTTCGGCTCGTGAATTCAATTGAGCCCGGCCGAGAAGAGGCCGCTCGGTTCGTGCAGCGTTCATTTATTCATCGACAGTAGCGCCAGATGCCGTGGAAATAAAGTAGAGCGCGGTAAATCATTAGACGCGACGCGATGATTTAATAAAGAAGGGTATCGGACACGAACTTGTTTCGAGTTTCCGAGCGTCGAAGAGAGCTCGGAGAGAACGCTCCAAGGTTGAACGCAGGCCAATCGAGGCGAAATTAAACGCGACCGAGGTCTCGAACCGGTGACTACGTTTTTATGAATATCGGTGGCTCGATCAGATTTCGATTAACCGTGCTAATGAGATTACCGCGAGGAAAAACGGCTGCGCCGAAGCCGCAATGAAACTAATATAAAAGTTTCTACCTGATGTCGAAACCACGAGTCGATGGCTCCATAGTTGTCGATTTTGTCCGAACCTCTAGCCGAACCGAGAAATTCTCCGGTGTATCGATAAAGGCGTGTACGATGCGTGAGTAATCAATGGATCGTAGGTTAACGGGAATATTTAATTAAATTCATTCGCAGTGGATAATTAAAAGCTCGGCTGGGCCAAACTTTTTCTATTATATTTAATACCATCATCGTAGATAGCATGACGAAATTGACGCGAGATCTATATTTCCTCGGCCAAGGGAGGAACGGCGAAGTTCCAGCGTGGACGAAGAACGTGCAGGAGGAAAGGAGAAGAAAGAACTACCGTGAAGAGCCTCGGTAGCGTTATTGGAAAACGATGATTTACGATAATGGGGGTTTTTTCCTCCCCTCGGAAGAGAGGGCTGGAGAACCGGGACGAGAGGGTGAAGAGGAGGCGAAGACTTTAGAGGCCAGAAGTGAGTTCCTACCACCCCTACAGTTCGAAACGTGGGGCGTTAATAACGTTAATTAATATTTCGCGAGAGATTTGGTGGTTCGCGAGGGACCGATACGGGGCAACGCGTTGCCAGCAGTCGTAACGCGGCAATCTGCCAGCTGGCAAAGTGTTTGCAGGTTTAGGTTGGCAGCTCGCGAGAGGACCGTCGAAGCCTACCGACTACCCGTCTATAATTGTCTCCTGAGAACCTGGTGTACCGTGAACTTTGCTGCTAAGTCAACCAGTGCGCAGTGGTTTTATCATTCTTACGTACAATTTTCTTTCGTAACTAAAGGTTTACTTGGTGAAACTCGAGGTACTTAAAAAACATAAAAGTATAACCATAAACTAACCAATCGAACAATCTTCTCTATTATCCATAAATCCTAATTCCAAATAATTATACTTCTATACCACCTTAGTCAAAGAAACTTCTCAAATCTCGGAACCTCGCTATGATGTATCGATACACGATGACTATAAAAAATACTACCACATATCCATAATTTTTAATCTAGCATTTTCTAATCAGATTCTATATTTCATCGCATCAACAAATCTTTACAACCATACCAAAGTAGCTCGACCTATTAGCAAGTAAATACAAATATAAATATATTAATGTGAAAATATTTTTTATAGTTATCTAACCCAAACAAGATCCTTACCAGTTTTCTCATCAATCTATTTCACACGAGCTCAGATTCCTAATCCTGTATTCTCCACTGTCACGATGTCACGCAGTCCCAACTTCGAAACACCTGTTCACCGAGGCAACGAGATTCCAGTGTTGCGTTTGGTCCATCATCATTTGACCCGGCGCATAACGCTCGGCGTTGTTAAAATCCCATAAACGGGGCGTGGAAACGACTGCCGGCTGGAGGAAGAAGGACAGGGCCCGGTGGTTTTAGGCTTGCCACGCACGTAGCGTTAATCCTGGCCCTGGTGTATCGTGTTTCGTCTTTCTCACCCCCGAACTGGCGGCGCTCTTGAAAAGGAGACGAGACGCCGCCAGGCCGACGATAGAGGGAGATTCTCGCTCGACTCCACTCGACTCGGCTCTCTCTCCTCTCTTTCGGTTGACACTTAATTTCCGTTATTCGTACGCAATCCTCAGTACACACCGGCTTTATGTCACCTACCCACCCCATCGCGCGCGGCTGTTCACTCCTTCCATTGCTCTTCTTCCGCGCAACCCCTCGGTACTGTCGCCTTCATTCTCTTAGTTAACCAGCCGATCCCTCTCGACGCACGAAACCTCTCGCTGTTCCTTCCTTAGCTCAATGGCTTTTTGGCTACGAGACAGCCACGCTTTCGAAGCTTCTTTCGTGATCAACATCGTAAGGACGAAGAAGGTTTAAAGTGGTACATAATCTTGGAATTTGTCCGGTTGCGGATCGCGATTGTTTGGGGCAGAGATTTGAAATTGGTGACAGTTTTTAATTGCGAAGAATATGGTTGAAAAATTTTTCGGTATCTTGGAATCTTTCTGTAGTATTCCTTGTTCAGGGTGGAACCTTAAAATATTTATTTCGTCGTGTAGGAATATCGAAGATTTGTAAAATATAAGAGTGAAAGTTATTCTGTTCAATGTATTAGCAAAAATTATTAGGCGAGATATAATTTTGATGATTTAGTTTCATTAATTCTAACGTATAGTTTCTAATTTTCCTGTATCCACGACTTATTTTTTGATAGAATTGTTCTTGTCGTTAATTCTCGTTGAGTCAGAAGTATTTTTCAGTTAATTCTGGTCTGTATAAGGGTAGTTTTCCGCAAATATAGTTAATCATGCATACAAATTTGTCAAAATTCCTCCACGATCTTGAAGAAATCATTTTTCTTTGCGAGATATTCAGTTCGCTCCAGATATAAATGACGATGTGCCGGATTACGCGGATGTAAAGCACATGGAAATAAGTAGGAAATTTAGAGTTACGAGCAGCAGACAGCGAGCGATAGTATTCAGAACGGCGAAGGCGCTGGTGAAGATAAAAATCACCCTTCGTCGTGGACCACCGCGAACGAGCAGCGGGGACCCTGGACCGAAGACATCGTCGCAATCGCTGCGGTTGTGAGGATTACATTGTCATAAAGTCCCGAGGAATTTACATGAGGAATGTCCGCAATAAAACATTGATGCGACGAATTTGAATGCCTCGATGTTGGTGCAAGAACGACTCGTCCGATCGAACTTTCATTTAGGATCTTGTTCCTTTCTCTTAGTATTCCTTTGTTTGCGGTTTGAAATAAAATATCGTCAATTTTTATATTTTTTATAGTCGTTCTTCGATATAGACGAAGAAGCCTGTAATATTCTACTTTCTTAAAAATTTGTATCATAATAAATATACAAATATTAAAATTAAGACAATTTAATTGCTTGTAACGTGTTACTTCACCAATTTTTCTTTCTTCCTTTGCAATATTAATTTTTTAAAGTTATAACTTTTTAAATTACCAATATATTTTTTTTTACTTGTATAATTACGTATTACACTATTCTATGTTAATTTAAAATATAACATTTTTTAATTAATCGTCCCGAAATCTTTACAATTGATTGTATCAATTTCATAACAATTTGAAACTCAACATAAACCCAACGTTCCGGGTGCTCAAGTAAAAATGGAGTCACAGTCGTAAGAGGAGGACAGGCGACAGTAAAAATCTTCGATTTAGCTCGGATTCGCGGGCGAAATATAAGAGGAAGGGTTAACCGTGGCTTCGATTGAATCCAATAAGATCGTCGTAAAGGGAAGAGAAGACGGTAAGAGACAACGTAGCGTAATCCCACGGTGAATAGCCGTAGGGGTTAGATTTCATGGGGCGATACCAACGGAGCCAACCGATGCTCCAATCATATTTATGGGTTCGGTGGCTCGTCGCTGTGGATTCCTGTGCCTGGATTACGTGGCCAAATAGGATGCCTTACGGTATCCAGCCATGCATCCCTGCTTGCTCTTTCTTCTCAGCCTGTCGTAAAGAAAGACTAGCCGGTCAACCATGCGTGACTCGGTCTGATTCGCTGGGAAAACTGATCTTGAATTACACGGACGTCGAGCGAGCCAGTCTTTACTTTTGGTAAAATCTTTCGTTACATTCTGGTAAAAAATAATTTTTTTTGTAACGTAACTGATGTAACGAAAGAAAACATTAAGTTTGTAGGATACATTGCATTGGAGTGTAACTTTTGTTGTAAAACTGTTGATGTGAAAAATTTGTTTGGTCGTGTTGGAATTTTGATGATTTCTGATATGTAAGAGAGTGGCTGTTTCGTTGATTTTTAGGTTGGAAAAATGTATAATTAAAATTGAGACGAGAAACAAATTGTGTGACAAGTATTGTGCAGGTAATAAATTTTATACAGCTGGAACATCAATGAATAGACGAAAAATTATAGATGTCTGTCATTTACAATTGTTTGTGTTTGCTTTGATAAAATAGGAGAACGGTAAAAATTCAGAATAATTGTAAGATTACAGAGTACAAAGTTTTCACGAATAAAATTTTGTATAAATATTAAATATGAAGAAGAAAATTTGAGCTTAAAAACAGCACGATTTACCGTCGTTTATTTTGATTAAGTTCTTCGGATGGTTTTCGAGGAAGCATTGCTGCAAAAGGCACATCCTAACTGCGAGGAAATGCACGTTACTTTCAGGAGACGACGTTTCACCTACCCACGAACGATACGGGGCTGTGATTAAATATAATTACGTTTGCGAGTGTCAGTAAAATGTGGAGAAGAGAGACAGGCGAGAGAGACGGTCCCGTGGGACCAAGAAAGCCGACAGCTCGGTGATAATGATTCACCCGGCGCGGAGCGCCTTAAGACTCTTCATTTGTATTTTAATTAGTGTCGTTATGCTAATTACGCGCCATTGCTTCTTGTCCCGCGACGTTTTTGTTTTCCACCGCCTTCTGGTGATATTTGCCGAAAAATATAATCGAAAGCTAACCCGAGAAACCACGAAATTAAATTCTGTGCTTTAATACAATTTTGTTGTATATTTTAAAAATAAAACTAAAAAAAATTGAAAATTTACTGCATTTAGTAACACGAGTGAATAGTAGAAAGAGTCAGAAATTGAAGTTGATCTCGGTATTGTGAGCCACTCATTATTATCACGAAGGATTAACCCTTAACTGGTAAAGCGAGGTCTAAGGAACTCCATGAAAGTTTTAAAATTGTGTTTGTTTCTCTTAATATTTTCGTACGAATAACGTTTCATTGATATTGATTGTACCAGAATACCTATCGAAAAAATTAAAATCCTCTTTCCCCGACGAAAAAACTAAAAATTAAATGTTTAAGTAGAAAACAGTACGATATGTCAGACGCCACCTTATCAGCTAACGANTAATCGAAAGCTAACCCGAGAAACCACGAAATTAAATTCTGTGCTTTAATACAATTTTGTTGTATATTTTAAAAATAAAACTAAAAAAAATTGAAAATTTACTGCATTTAGTAACACGAGTGAATAGTAGAAAGAGTCAGAAATTGAAGTTGATCTCGGTATTGTGAGCCACTCATTATTATCACGAAGGATTAACCCTTAACTGGTAAAGCGAGGTCTAAGGAACTCCATGAAAGTTTTAAAATTGTGTTTGTTTCTCTTAATATTTTCGTACGAATAACATTTCATTGATATTGATTGTACCAGCATACCTATCGAAAAAATTAAAATCCTTTTTCCCCGACGAAAAAACTAAAAATTAAATGTTTAAGTAGAAAACAGTACGATATGTCAGACGCCACCTTATCAGCTAACGACTATTATTAGTCACTAGGAAAAAGAAGGGTTAAAAAATTAATATCATAGCTCACATATACCGTATCCTCACAAATACCAAGAATTAATCTCGTAAAAATCAATCCCAAACTACCCTTAGTTAATAACCAACCGTCGAACTTGACCAACGTCAAAAAGAAAACTCTTTCCGCCGACAAATCGAATCGTTCCATCGGCCCCTCCATTCTCGCGGCAGCTTTTTTGTCACGCTCCACCCCCAACCGCTTTTCTCACCCTCCGTTGAGCCGGGGCGTAGCTCTCGGCCGAGCTTGTTGCTTTTTCCTCCCCCGACGCAGGCCGGAACTTTTTGTTATAGTCGCGCGAACTTCTTTAATAATGCAACTCTTTATATTCACGGGCGTTTTTAACAAGCGTCGGCCTCGAGATTAGGTGAGAGGAGAAAAAGTGACTGGCGCCTTGCAGCCAACAGAGGGACGGGGTGTCGGTAAACGGGGGGTAGGGGGTCCAGGCCGAGATAGAGGGCGCGAAACAGTGAACACCAGGGCGTAAACTCGAGGACCACGGGGCTATGCTCGCCGAATATGCTGCCGTTACGATGTTTCTTAATTATTATTATTGCCATTGTGTTGCCACCGCGCTAAATGTAGCCAGCCCTCGCCACTGTGACAGTAACAACCGTGCCAGCTATGAATTGCTAATCTCGCGCGACTCAACGCAACCCCCGTGTACCGTCGCGCGGAAACGAGGACGATTCTCTCGTTCTCCCTCTCCTTCGCTCTTCAGTGCCCTCTCTTCTCGAAGCCAAGGGACAATTTCGCAACGAAGGCCGGCGTATTTTTGTATTTCCTGTTAATGAAAGCGCTGGATAGAAGCATCGTCCCCGTGGTCGTTTGGACCGACAATAATCTTAAGGCGGAGACGTAAAGATGATTGCTCTCTGCACACGAGCATGTCACTCGAGATGAACTGTGGAAGTCGTCGGAGAATGGCTGCGCTGATTGCGCTCCTCTTGAAATATGTTTTTTAGCGCTGAAAGTTCAAAGTTGCCTGCCATTTTTTTTTTTTTTGTTCAGCGCCGCGGCCTTGAATTTGAAAGGTGAAATAATTCCATTGCGACGAGAAGTTGTTACTTTATTAGCAGCGAATGTTTTCGACGGAAGGGTGAAATGTTGGAGCGTGTAGTTTTATGCAAAGAACAATTAAAATAGTTGGAACGGTTTATTCGATCGTGGAAATGATATTTGAATTGGTGAAACACGGTTCGCGTTACAAGTGGCGTGATTTATAATTTACATTTAATTGAATTACACAATAGACCAACATATGTGGAATTAATTTGAAGCGAATCAGTGATTCGTTCGTGAAAATTCAACGATCACAGGGAATAAAGTTATATCGTGGAAGAAAGGAGGCAAACGAATCGTCGAATGGAATTCCTGGTATCGCTGCCATTGTATCGAATGAGTACAATAAACCCGGCCGATGTCGGATAATGCGATGAAAAAAGCTCGGGCAAATGTTTGCGGCAATTGTGTAAACGTTGGTATTAAAAATCGTTGCTAGAATTTAGAGAGGAGCCTGCAACTACACCGTCAATTTAAAATACAAATATCACGTATCACAGCTATAAATTACCATTTCTATTATTCCATTTCCATCGTTCCGAGGCATAAAAATTGGCATTGCATACAGAGTAAAATAATTTTTCTCCTACCTCCTTTGATGAACTAAAAATTATTTTTTAAATTCTTATATCGACTGTTCATTACCTGACAGTCATTTATTATATTAACTATCGTACAAAACGTGATATTCCTCGTATCCAAATAAATAAACGAATAAAACAAATCATTGAACCAAGGCGAAGGACCGTTTTCTTCCAAAAAGCGAAGAACGGTGAAACGTACAAACGCGTCCGGCGTCGAAAGAGGAAATTCAGGTTTTTCCCAGTCGCTCCAGGGGTGCCGCTTTTCAGACACCAAAGCGATTATGGATTTCTTTAATAAGAGGCCGCGTTTAAACAGCTTTGATCAATTCAGTCGAGCTAATTCCCACCCGCCGCGACCACCACGACGACCTTCGACTCCTCCTCCTACCCTCCGCTTCCTCGTCCCCGTCGGTACCTAACGCTCTGTGACGTCTCGCGTTACGTGATTTAAGGGGCTCTAAAAACCTTCCTCTGATTAAGCGACCGGCTCCGGCAGAACGTCGCTTGCCCTTTTCAGGGCTGCTTCGCCCTTCTTTTTGCGCGCCCCGACTTACGGACTTGCTGAAATCACCCTGGCGACCACGATCGACGAAAAGTCCATTACGTTTCTAGCGGAATTTCAATGAATAAGCCTAACGACCGACGTGAAAAACAGAGTGGCAAAGGAAAGGGAGATTTATAAACATAATAAGACGAATTCGCGAAGGAATGAAACAGAGTTTCGATAGAGTTACGCGAACGTTTGAATAAGCCGCTAAGAATTATTAACGCTATCTGTGCTCGATCCTTGATAAGATTTCTACGAAAGTAAATAGATCAATTGAGAATTTTGTTCGCCTAATATTTTTCTTTTACCAAGGATCGAATAAACGTTAATTTCAACGAAAGAAGAGTGCAACGTACGAACGGAATATTCCCGGGATTATCGGTAACAACTTCTCACAATCTCTATTTCGGAAGACGGGTAAGATTCTTCGAAAGACGGAAGATCTACAACTCGGGAAGACGGTAAATGAGGATGAGGCGACGGATGAGGTCGGATCCATGGTCGTCAAGTTAGTGAAATGTCTTTGCGGTGATTGAGCAAATATTTGATGAAGCTAGCGAGCCCTGCTCCTTCTGCCTCTGGGGATGAAACGTGCGGACGCACAATCCTCTCCTCGATAGAGAAGAACGGAGGAATCGATGGGCATAAACGATATTCACGGGAGAACGAGATTCTATGCCACGGTAAAATTGATTTCAAACACTTCGTTATCTTTCTCGTTACCACGCTCTCCGATAAAAGTAACCGCATAAAATTCCTTATTTTTTAATCTTTATTTAATTCCAAAAAAAAAAGAAAAAAATCGTTCGTATTCTCACCGAAACGAACAGCTCGAGCTACCAGAATGGTTCCGAGTCAGGTAAATTGAGTTCAATTTATCCTAATGCTTATTGCCGGCGTCTGAACGGGGGTAGATACAGTATAAGCTTAATGAAAGGCCAGATGGAAGTCAGGAATCGGAGGACCGCTCTTTTCCCGGCGTTTCACAAATTAAAACTCGCGCAATTAAGCGGTCAGGAAGGCCGGGGCTAAATCTTGCCTTCCTGTTTACGCTCGCGTTCCTTTCCACGGTTAAAGGCGAGCGCGGCTTTATCGGGTTCCCTCCCCGGTTTTCGGCGGGGTTGGAGAAAAAAGGGAGCGAAAAGTGGACGCGCGGCGTCAGAACGGCGACACGACGCCGGCGTCGCCCGTTGGCTGGCTTGGAAGCAATTATACAATTAGTTAAAGTATCTGGCCGCGTAACGGCCCATAAAACAAACATGATTGCGGCTGCTAACTGCTGCGAACGAACAGAGATACAGGGGGGCAAGGGTCTCGTTCTAAGTGGCACTGATGAGGTAATAACGGCTTGATGATTTTATTGGCACCTCGTGGAGCGTTTGAAAAAATCTTTGTTATCATGGTTCCATGTGGAAATTGGAGTATCTATAGTTTCTGATCTTTTAAACGCAGATCTGCAAATATTGTGGCATTTTAATTTTTAAATCTATAATGTATTGAAATTTCTAAATCTATACTGTACCGTTGAATAATCAGTTTTCCATTTGTTTTAAATTTAAATTGTTATTTCTTCTTTCAGATATTATATTTTTTTCGAATTCTAATCTTTTCGATTAACGACCAAAGAAAAAGTTTATTCAGTGATTTATAAATTTTTCTTATCAATTTTTAACTGATTCTTTCACAAGACAATTTTTCCAAAACACTAATGCAATAATATACTACATTATTGAATAGACACTTATTGTACCGCGTTACGAGTTTTATAATTCACGATACTTTATGATCCTCTCGCCCGGCGTTCCCTCGTGATTCACGTCAAATCGATGGCATTTTTACCGGGGCCATAAAGAGGCTCGATAAATATTTCAAAAAAACATAAACACCCGGCTCGTGCAAATCCCCCGAACGTCAACGTGAACGCAAAGTGATATTTGAGCGAGGTCGGTTGACGCGTTGCCCGAAGAATTTTAACATTCTTCAAGCATGTGCTCCTTTCAGCCGCCCCACGATTCTCTTGTATTATGCATGGCCTCAGATCGCATTTCCACTTCACAGAGAAACCGGCGAGCATGCCGACACCACCGAACCTGGCCGATTCACGCCGATTCTACGATATTTTATATGTTGTTTAAAAATATTCAACACCAAGTGCCAATGTTTATTATCACTTAAAGTGCCTAAACTATTCAAGCCCATATTCTTTACTGAAATAATAAATTCTGATAATCTAATTTTTATTGCAACACCGGAGCATCACAGTCCTCTCGAAAAAATTTTGTTTATATTTAAAAAAAATATATGATACATTGTATACAAAATATCTTCACGATTCTGTTCTTTTATTTTAAAATAATACTACTCACCGTCAAACAAATCTAATACGTTCTATCACAAAGATACTTTAAAACCCATCAGCCCTTCCTCATCTACCAGCATCTACACCCAATCCGCTATTTAACCGCCTCTCCATAAATTGAACGATTTAGAGCACGTGTACATCCGCGCGGAATATCCATAGAAAAATGAAACGACCTATGCACCAAGTTCACGAGGCTGGAAATCGGTTTTCAGTTAGCGGCTTTCGTCCTCTCGCGGACCCGTCTATATACATAATGCATAACCGAGCGCATCATTGTATCTCCATTCCGTCTCTCTGCAGGCGGGAAATGGGCGTTGTATCGAGAAAACGCGCGAGAGCCCGTCTTTTTTTCGCGTTGTCCCCCTCATCGACGTCGGCGACGGCTGCGCGACGAGAGCTGACGACACGTGTGCCAAAGTGAAAATGTATGGCCTATGAGCACGTGAGCGGACTCCCTCCGCGAAACATCGTTGAAAGGGATTCTCATAAACTCGATTCGCGGTGGACCAGGTGACGAGGAACCGAGGGACACTAATCTCTTCTCGATATCGCACCTACCGCCCACCCACCTCGCCGCATAACCTACATTTCCTACTTTCCTTCGTTTCCACCCACCCAAGTCCAACGGTTCCAGTGAATTCGTTTCACCCAACGAGCATTGCGATCATCGACATTTACCTCCGTAGAAATTCGAGCCAGGACAGCCGCGTATTAGCGGTAAGACGAGCTGCGCGAGACGAAAGCTGCATAAATAAGCGGAAGGAAATTTGCAATTATGAATCGAGACTCGAAATACACGGCTGCTGTCCTCGCCCATCCCCTGCCCGATCCTCGAGGCCTCTTTCTATCCGACGCGAGTGCATACTCGCACCGGCAAGTTCCCGCAGAGTTCCACGGAGGGTGTGTCGCAGGAAAAGTTGAAGGAAGCACAGCTGACGAGTATGCAAATGCGAGCCAGGCCGCCCTGTGCACCTCCGCGACCCTCATCGCACGGTCCTCCCAGTCGTCGACGAAACAGTGCAATCCCTATGTGCGGATTCGCATTAGCCGGTAACTTTCTGCATCGAGCTGTGTGGGCGTGAATACAGAGATAGGGAGAGGCATTGATGTTACCGGTTGATTTTGCTGCGCGCTTAAATGTAGTCGAGGATGAATCGTGGCCCCGGTGTCTGCCGATTAATCAAATTGAATTCGTAACGAAGCTTGAAGGCTTACAGATTGTCTTTCGGTAAATTTTATTACACTTGGTTATTCACTATTATTGTTATTGTATTTTATTCGTTTTGTTGATAAGGAGGATCGCGTTGAGATTAATATGCAGAAAATGAAATATTACTTGAGAAATATTAGAAGCTTCTCAAAGTTTGGTATAGTATAGTCACGATGAGACTTAAAATTGGTTTCGTGTTTCGTATTTTAATACCGTAGCGTTGATTTGAAATTTTAAAGTCTCGTCTTAAAATTTTTATTATTTCTTTATCGCTATCTAGTATCAAAGACGACTATCGTTCGAACTATTCGAAATCTCTTGCGATAAAGAAATTACCATATTTCTTTTCCTCGAGATCGTTTCCACAGTGCACACACCCGAACTCTGTTTTCACGAAGAAACTTCGGAGAGGAGGAAGAAAGTCTCCTTCGGATCAGTCACACGGTCGACTGCCAGCAGCAGCGTTCATTTCCATATAGGTTCGTACCATTTAGTTCAAACATTTCTTTCCATTCGCTAAAAGCATCCCGTGGCCGTGGTCTCGTCCTCGATGGCATCTAACTTACAATTTAAATAAAAGCAAACACACGTACGACCGTCAACCCTCGCATGACGTTACTTCGTATACTCTTTAGATACCTATTCCGACGCCGGAGAACTTTCAATGGGCTCCGAGATAGAAGACGTCGCCGACAGATTCCGGAGGGTGTGATGAATGTTCTTTAACATAGCCGCTTTTCACTCTTCCCTTTTGCTTCAGAGATCAATCGCGGGCTTATTCTCGTTGAACGATCGGGAACTCGTCGCGCTCGATAAATATATCATCGTGGTGACTGATTATCGCGCGCCTTCGTGACACGGTGTTATTTATTTAATTTTAATGCGCGCACTGGTGAATATTATGCAAATTTGGAACACAAGCATTTTCTGTTCACCATAACTAATTATCTTTGCAATTCTCTTCATTTACACAATTTTAGGTTAAGTTAAAAAGTGACGACTTACTCTTGAAAGAATCAGTACATTGTAAATTTAATTGACATCTAGACTAAAAAAATATATTTGCTAAAATAGATATATGCGGATTCATAAAATTAACGTTAATATTTTTAATATTCAGACTATTCATACTGCTAAAAACAGGTGAGAAATGAGACATTTCGTAGCTTCGCTCAGAATTATTCTATATCAATCAGGAAAATATATTTCTGTATATTATTTTCTAAAGTTTCAACTATAAACTTGAATCTCTCTATGCTCTATCAAATTGATCTAGGCTGTTTAGCTTCTAGGCTGTTTAGGTTGTACGTATGTATGGTCGAGGATCATGCTAGCAACCGATCGGTCGAATTGCGAATTCAATGCTCGTAAAATTAACGAACCTTGTTGCTTCTCTCCCTTTCTCTCGCCCTTTCCATCTCTTTCCCTCCCTCTTCGCTGTCCCTTGTTTCTTCTCTTCTCGCCAAAGATCGAATTCCTCCTTTGTACGCTGCCTACAGTGTTTCGAGAACTATTCACGAACTTCTTTGTGCGAAGCAATCAGGAAGCCCGAGTATAAACGCTAGATACAACCGGCACGTGCCATGAAATTCATTGTCTGCGCTGCTCACGACGATGTAGAGCGTTCCCTTTCGATTGCAGAATTGAAAGTAGCGATATAACAATTGCGCATTTGCAATGGACGTTTCTTGTGTGTCTTGATCCAAGATAACGAATGCAATGACTGGTGTATTGAAATGAACCGTGTTTTAGTCCAAAAAATTCTTAATTACTTCGACTTTAGAAATTGCATCAATATCAAATTGATTTTACGATATCTCTATACCTAAAATTCATCAGACATCTGATCTGTTGATTGCAAGAAATATAATTTGAAATTGCAATACAAATAATAGATTTAAACTCTTCTAAACCCTGTTAATATATATATATATATATCACCTACGCTAATTTCTATACAATATTGAAATCAGAGGTTTCAAGCTGTTTCATATTCCCATAAATTAATATCCATTTAAATTCCCAAAATCCTCTTAATCACACCGCACAATCTCCACAAAACGATTTACATATTTGCCAAGACATCTTCAAACTCTCAAGTTAATCGATGTCAAATTCATTCCCACGTACGTAACCTGATTTAATAAATCAAGCGCGTTTTCGTTAATTATGTACGTCATTTCCCTCGAAATGATCTCTCGAGCAATTAGGATTCTCGCGATTCTGTGTCGGCAAGCGATGCCCCCGTCGATTCCCTCCATCCACAACGGAGCAAATTTCCCGACCTACGGTTCTATTTGAGGTTGCGCTAAGCAAGTTAGCACAACCCCAACGTATCGCGTTAAATTATGCTCAGAAGCAACGCGGCTGTCGCGGATATGTACGTTACGCACACACGCGACACGTGTGCGCGACTCTCGAGCACCGTAATCACGGCGAACAGCGAGCTGCGTTTACCAGGGTGGCCTTTTCAGAAAGCCTGCACCACTGTCACGCGACCCATTAAGCCTGTAAGAAAAAGGAAATCATCCGTCTCCATTTTCTTCACTTGTCGCAACACGAACCGGCCTCGTATAGCCCACCTGCTGCCACGCGCGAAAACGAGCACAACACGGAGACTGGATGTGTTTTCCAGAAATCGTGCATGCGGTTGCATGTTCAGCAATGGTTGGAAACTGGTGGCATTATTTTGCACGTGTTGACGATTGGTTTGAAAATAAATTGTGTTGGAACTTGTGCTGGAAGAATACTTTCGTTCGGATGTTTCTTGGTTATTTTCATTTGGATTTCTATTAGATTCGTTTAGAATGCGAGGTCTGATTGAAACGATATCGTGTTATTAATTTCGGAGCATTATTTTTTTTTTTTTTTTCTTGTACTTGTTTTAATACATCGCGGGTAAAACATGTTGCAAAATAGCTGATTTATAGCATGAATAAATTTTGAATAATAGAAATAGAATTTCTGATAGAGAATCGCTTCAGAATTTTCTAAAATGATAGGTTTCATAAAAATGTTTTCATATCTTCTGGCACACAGTTTCGTTCTTGGTACCAAGCGAAGACTATTTTTCCACTTTTCATAAGCTTATCAGTAATAAAATTAACCAAGATCCAAGATAATATTCCAAGCCATCTTCAAATGGAACTACTTAACCGAACGTTAAATTAAGCATCAACCGGCTTGCCCCCACTTCAAGGCACTGTAATTAAGCATCGAACAGCGATCGTTCGATTGCCGCGACGATGACGAATCAAACAGCGACGATTTAACAGCCACGCGTCTAATTACGCCGACACTATTTAACGATCGAATTCTGATATAACGACCAGTTAACGGAATTACACGCTGCTTAATGTATCCACTGTCTGCCTGATAATCATCTCCCTTTGTGATATATGGTCCGTGTTTGTGTCATGTCGTAATCGATCGTCGTAGACGTTCCGCGCCGAGTTCATCAGCTTACGTGTAATTGATTCGACGGCCAAGTTTTCAGGTCGAAGTTACTCCGTGCGAGCAAATACCAAGAAAATTAATTACAAGGAAAATCGATTATGAACACTCCAGTTCCTTTATACATCAGCCTTCTTCTGGCTCGATAAACTGTTTCATCTTGTGTTTCTTGATTCTATCAAATACCTTTGATCAAACATCTCATCGAAAATATTTCGATTATAAATTGAGAGATAAAAGGATGAAAGAGATAAAAATTTGTCGTATCTTGAAACGACGTATGAAAAATTTCAAGAACGATTGTAAAATGTCGGAGCATGGAGACTTCAACGCAGCAGAAAGAAGGTTCCAGACCAAAAACCAGGACCTTGTAATCTGAACTCGACAAAACGACAATGAACGGACGAGGAGGTCATATTGGCGGCTTCACCTTGGAGGGAACGGTAGCTTGTGCTCGGGGGCGCTTTGGGGCCTATAATCATGCGTCTTGATTAGTGCCGAGCGCTCAGTGATCATCCCGGGTCTCTAATGCTTCTCTGCCGTGCACTCTAGCCCTCTCTAGTCCTTGCTGCTCTAGACTCCTTCGTAGACGAAACTTAGTAATATTCCTTGCGAGAGATCGGCTACCAGGTGGCTCGAAAAATTTATCATTCTCGTCTTTCTGATTCTTATCTTACCTTACCTATTAATATTCATATTATATTTATCATTTCTAAGTTAATTGAATTTGGAACCAATTCTTTCAATTGATCGACAATTTTTTCCATTTTTTACTATTTTATATATATATATTAGTTGAGAAAAGAATAATTAATTTTTTTAGCATCCATGGACTTGTAATTTATTTGTTCGATCAGGGTTAGATGTATCGATTCTTGTTCCCAAAAGTTTAAAACATAATTACATTTCTGTTAATTCGTAATCTTCGTGAATTTCTTGACCAGAAAATAATAATTAGTACACCCGATACATGATGCTGATAGCGTTTCCTTCAAGAGGTATACGTGTATGCGCGAGATAGACGTGTATACGAAACGACGTCCTGGAGCGCGGATGAGCCTGGAGGAAACCATTATAGACTCGTGTTCTCGCTCGATCCTTCTATCTGTCTCTCGCTCTACTTACAATCGCTTCCTCTTTAATGCAAGAGATAACCCCAGGCGATACATATTCGAAGAAACGAGTGTTAGAATTACTCAGTGTATCCTAAAACGCTGCAAACCCTTGTTCCAATAAACGCGAAAAAGTATACGGGACTAAAGATAAAAAAAATTTCAACGTTCGTACTAGTTCTTGTAACTTAAACAATTCTATAACCCGAAGCATTTTTTCTTCTTAAACGATAAAAAGATAAATCCACAAATGTGCGATATAGAAGTACGAGGCTGCAGAAAAAGAACGATACTACTAATAATAATATTAATCATAGCCCTTTGTTAAATGTACTCGCTATATCTCACAGACCAACTAATAAACCTTTCGCGATACAATTCTCAAACTGTCCCTCAAAAATTCTCTCTGAAAGCTAACTCGAACAGATCCAATCATCCATGCCATGTATCCTTGCATCCACGCGTACCCTCTGCTTCCCTATTTTTTTATTTCTTCCCTTCGCTCGTTCTCGAGAAACATCGAGCCACGTTAGCCAGAAACCTTCAACCTCGCACAATCCAACCCAACACTATTCCTTCACACTTTTAAAGCCAGAAATTCGATTACTACCTAGAAACATTGTTACGAAACTTGCCTACAATTGGCGTAACCTCAAACAAACAAAACCGCTGATTGACTCAACTCCAAGACACAACTATTCGAACTAATAAATCTGGTTCAACCATCGAATACCTTAACCAGCCGCGTTCACCTCGCCATGTCATGAGGCGGCTAATTCGATACACTTCCCGATCGGTTTTCAAATAAAGCCGACATCCAAGTATCCCTAGAAGGTTCGAAGTCGATGGGGTGGCTTCCCGATAGGTAACCAAGCGTAACCACGAATAGTTGTAACCAGCGCTAAGTGGAGTCGTAACTACGCGGACTCGTGGGTCTGGAAAGTCCTGGCAAAGCGCAAGATTAAGCAAATCGACGGTCGGCCGGCGTTTAAGGTCCTGGTCAATGGCGCGGAAGAGACGCGGAAGGAGGGCCGAGTAAGCAGGTTATAGCGGCGCAGCTAGCAGCTACAGATGGATAGGTAGATAGAGGCTGGTTTGGGTGGACCAAACTGATACAATTAGATGTGATCTTAACGCCATAACTCAGGGCTAATCTCAGGGTCTAGCCAGGCCTGGTTGAATTTCGCCTTCCGGCCAAGGCGCGACTCGCTTCATTATTCATCCCGTTTCTGCTGCCGGCCCAGTTTATATCTCGCTATCCGAACCGGATGTACCGTACAACCTACCGACCTATCGACGCAGAACGTGCCCTGCCTCGCGAGTTCTCTCACGTTCGGCCATCGTTCCAGTGGAATTGGAAATCGAAACAATTATCGGTGCTCGTTCGATCGGACGGAGATGTGGTCAGGACCGTGGTTGAACTCGAGTCAGGTGTTAAATGGGTTTCGATGAGACTAGTTCTTGTAAATTGACGGATGGGGTTGAATAAGATTTTTTTTTCTTTTTTTTTGGGTGTGGTTAGGTTGAAGAGAATGTAAAGAGTATAATAAATAGTTTTGTGTTGATTAGAGATTTTTAAATACTTGAAAGGAATGGTGATTAGATATGGTTGGGATTTTTATAGTTTTTTAAGGTGATATGAAAAATTTAATTAGATACAGTTGTATTTAAATGATTGTCGGAAAAGGGACTAAAGAATTTGTTTTGTGTACAGTACCGAAAATTTTGAACTGAACGAAATGTAACGTAGAAGCAAAGCAAAATGTGAATTGGCAATGTTCCAATATTTTCTTTCTTTTTTTTTATTTTAGAATTAATGTAATTTTACAACAGTGCTATGATAAAATTAATATTTTTTGAAAGTGTCGAACTGTAATCAAATTTCTTAATCGTACATCGTTCGGTGACAAAGTAAATATACACTTCTGGTTGAAACTCGTAACACAGGGATTGTTTGAAAGGGGAACGTCGACACTTTTTCCCTTTAATAAACCATAACTCCGTTCGTCATGAAAACGAGAATCGCGTTAAAATCTCGCCCGTGGAAGTCTGGCCGTTCGTCGGTTATTGACTGACTTCGTTTATGTACTCTCACTTTACGATCCCACTAAAGTTACAGGAAGGCATTCAGAATCGGACTGTTAAAAATAAAACGGTCATGTCCCGTTGAGTTTCTTCGTGCCTTATTTCGTTTAACATCCCAAGGTTCGCCGAAGGAAGAATTAAACTTTCGTATTTAACACGTGGAAAAGTGCAATTTTTATTAACCTAGGAAAATTCATTTAAAGAAACGTGGAATCTTTAGATTTTAAGTAGTATAGGTCAATGATGTCCGACTATATACTGAAATTTGCAATGTTAAAATCTAAAACCATTTACAGAACCTTACAAATTTATGAGCTACTCGATAAAATCATCCTTGTTGGTTTAAAAAATTTCAGAACGATATTCCACATCCACCAACGTACTATCTCAAGACAGATACAATTCTACTCCCATCCAACTATCCTGAATCAAACTTCCCGATCTTCCCGAAAATAATTTCCCTTCCATTCCATCCGTCAAGAACCACCCAAAGACATGCAACAATCTTCCCAAAAAAAGTAAAAAAAAAAAGAACTACATCAACACCACAAAAGAAGAACTCCCATCTTAATCTTTACCTCGGTCTTTCGTCACCAATTATCAAAAATTTTGAACAAAATCTTCACGATTAACAATTGGCGAGGAAAATCGCAACGAAGCGATTTTATTATTAAATTAGACGGGAGTTTCGTCGCATTCCTAACACAACCAATCAGGGTAATGCATGAACGGTACGCTCCCATTCCCCTCGTTTTCTATTTCGTGTCGCGATATACACACGGTCGTCGCCGAGCTGTGTCGGAGCGAATTTCAGCTACCTGTGGCTTCGCCTAGTTTCACCGAGGAACACGACAATGGTGCGAATTAGCGCTGTCGCGCATACATACGTCATATCGTCTGTATCATCAGCATTTGATGGCGTGGAAGGCGCGGCGTGGCTGCCGTCGGTTGCCGTAGGGAAGCGCGGCTAGCCGCTTTGTACCATCAGGGTGATTATATTGCTGTTCGGCGAGAAACATCAAGTCACATGAGCAACCGAGGGGTAGGAGATACAGGGTGTTAGAGAGAGAGAGAGCGCGAGAGAGCGAGAGCAATGAACGACGACGCGGCACCGGCTATACAGAGCTCGCGTCGTGAATTCAACGCGCCGTTGTTTCGAATCCCGGTTGGAACACAGGGACGCGTCTTTTGTCGGTCCAAGACTGCTGAATGCGGATACCGTGCAGGAGGTATCGTCGTTCTTCGCCTCTCTAATACGCCAGAGACTCGAGACAATACGCAATAACGAGCCGAAGGTCCGGAATTAGCGGCTGAAGAAGATACGATGCGCTGTTTCGCGTCGGGCCGCTGTTAAGTGTCGAAATTAATGCGGTAAGGAAAGGGGTGGCTTGGGCGAAAGGTACACGGAATTATCGAGTGTGTTTCTTCCGTTTAACGGAGAACTTGGGATAGAGACAGAGGTGGTAGTTGCGATAGCGATGGGATGGTGGACTTTGAAGCGAGCTTGTGGACACTTGTGTGGTTTCGGTCATCGATAACTGTCGATTCTTCGACATCCATCAGGGAACATTATATTCAAATGATTGTAATCTTAATTCGTGATCGTGTAACTTTGAACCGATACAGTTTTTTTGAAATTCATTCCACGTGAAAACGATCGCATTATTAGATCAAATAAAAGTTTCCTTCTCCGAGTCACCCAGTTGCTAAACCATCCTCATTAAAATTCACGAATATTACTCAAAGCCATCGGACACGCTCTTCTTCTCGTACCAAAGGGAACGAACTTCGCCCAACGTTTAGACGTTCCAATTAAATATCACCGATGCTCGGCTGATTACAGGGTAACCAAGCGAGTTGATAAAATCAGACAAATGGAATGCACTCGCAGATAGCCCGCGGTAACTCGTTTTCTTTAATCCGACATCCGAGCTGCTGGGTCAGAGATTCCTTTTCCGAGGGAGGTGCTCGCTGTTTCACCGCTCGACCCCATCATCCTGCTGCTCCTCCTTCTTCTCCCCTATCTTTATCAAGCCGCGAGAGAAACGTTTTGCGGTAACGTCGCCCGTGACGCTGGCGGGCTGTATTTTTTTTTTTTTTTCTTTACGATATTATTTATGATATTAATTTTGCCCCCGTAAAGGCAACCCCTGCGGGAGTTGTAAAGCGGGCCGAGACGCTCCTCTCTCTTCCTGTGATATCATTGTCTCTCGAGCAGGCAACGGCGTACCGCGGCCAAAGGGAGGGAAAGAAAGGGGTTCCAGAAACGGCGTGAATAGTGGCCCTCTTCTACACAGAGCGAGAGTGGAAGGAAGATTCGCGCTGTTGGTGTTCTCGCTTGAAAAGAGGAACTTCTCCACGACCTCTCTCTCTCTCGTTTTCTCTCCTTCTTGCTCCTAGAGCTGGATTGTTCCAGAGAAACCGGTAAGAAGAAGAAGAGGGTCCCCGGTGTCAGAGGTACGGGTGTCGTCTGCGAGAAATCTCGCGACGAGCCGAGAAAATTCCTACCAAGCGCCGCGGCATCCCTTTGAGTGCTACCGAAAGGACTTCTCGCAATAGGCTGCGCGGGAATTGTCGGGTACTACGCGGCATCCTGTCTTGGAGCCTTAAAGAGGCGTTGATTATGTGTTTTAATTCTCGAGTCGTAGATAGGGCGACACTATTACGTACCAAATTATTTTTTGTATAATAAAAGCAATTTTTCGTTAATTATACTGTATCCATTTTTCTTTGATATTAAATGCGACAGGTTTCAAAAAATTGCTCAAATAGTTGGAATCTTCAACTCAAACATTTTCGCTAAAATTCCTATTAGCCGCTCGAGACACAAAGAACACTCCGTACTGTCAACTTGCAGAGGAAGTTCGAGCGTCGATACGTTCTCCTCGATTGAACAGTTCACCGAGATTGCTCAGAGGGAAAGAGGGATAGTCGCCCGGGGCGTGAGGAACGCCGCGAGTAAATCCAACTCCCACGGATAAGTAAAATTTAAAACCGTTCCCTCTCGTCCTCAAATTACTTTCCGGAGGTGGAACGGGACGGAGAAGTACGGTGGGACAGAGAGGCGAGACCGGATGATGGTTCGCGAGATAAAAGCGAGCACCGCTGCGAGCTTCGGTTGCCACCGAAAGCTCAAGGCCGCATTAATCTTGGTAATTACGTCACCTCTGTTTATACCCCGCAACCTGCTTGTTTCTCTTTCCTTCTCCTTCCTTCTCTTTCCCTCTATTTACCTCTCTCTCTCTCTCGCTGGCTTTTTCTTTGTCCTCTGCCCTCTACCGTTGGATCTTTTGCGGTCGAATCACTTCCGAGAATACCCTCGAACGAACTCGAAAGCGCCACTAAAGGGATGACGAAGCGGTGACATTTTTCATCTGTCCTTAATGCAGTCGAGAAGTAATTAAGAGGCGTCCGCGAAAAAGGCAATTAGACATTGTAACCTGGCACAATCGCGTCAATAAGACTGCTGTTCGTCTGGGGACCGAACGGATGGCAAATTGCTGGTGAATATTAAAGGGATTCTCTCGATGTTTCTCGTATCTTTCTTTATCGGTGTAAATAATGAGAGCCGGTAATGCGAGGGACGATGAAGATATTTGTTGTGAGAGTTAAGGCGGTGGAAGATCGAGTGTTGCGAAGAATGCAAGAGTGATGGTGTAGAGAGCGAAAGGAAGTGTCGAGAGGGTGGAAAAAGAGGGAACAGAGGTGCGAATGTGGAAAGGATTTAAGGGAGTAATTAGAGGGAAGCACTATTATGAACGAGTCAGTGAACGACTTGAAAGAAAGAAACACTGACTCCTATTTGCTCGGGTGTACCGGATGAACCTACTTGTAACGATGCTACACTAACGTGCGTGGAAGTTACTCACCAATTATGTAGTGTTATATTTTCAATCTTTCATCAAAGAAGAATCATTTTTTTATTTATTAAAAGAGACACTGTTACCATTCCGTTTATTTAAGCTTTGATTTTTTTCGAAAATCTAAAGTGAGATTATCTTAAACGATTGAATTTAATAATTAAAATTAGACTGGATACAAAAATTGTGACAGTTTGAAACAGATAGTCTGCTACAATGGACCGCAATCAAGGATCCAAGCGCGTCGAATATTTTGCATAGTTCGTAAGTTAGATGGAAGAGTTTATCGGCAACCAGGCGACTGGCAAGCGTGATTAGATTTCGTTCGCGCTGGATGAGGAAAGGAACACGAGGAGCAGCCCTTTACCGAGCGATGTTGTTGGAACCACGTTTTCCCAAGAGAAGGGAAGAGGTTACGGGGAAGGCAGCGTTATGGTAGACCGCAAAACCAACAAACGATATGCGCCAAGAGACTACGGGCCCACGTATGGTGAGCATTCTTACGTGTACACAGGCGGAAGCGTTTATCGTGAATTCGCATTGATGTAAATGTAGCAGTGGTCACATACACGAACACGATTGTACGTTTTCCAGTCATAACTTTATTGTGTTTCTTATTGCTGTTCTTTTTTATTACTGAAATTTTCTTTTTTAGTGTCTTTTGCACTTTTCTGGTGTGCTTTTATTCCATTGTAGATGACATAAAATTACGAAACCAGAAACAAAATTATCTTGCGATTTATTAATTAAAAAAAAAAAAAAGATTTTTCAACTCCGTGATTTAAACAGATTGCAATGAAATTAAGATGAATTTTATTTACAATTTATGTAGCGTTATTTCTATTGTATACGTGAGAATTGTGAGAAATTCATTTTTTTTTTTTTTAATTAACAAATGTCTCGATACTTTCGAGAATATTTTTGTACTTATTACCGCATCGATCGTTGCGCGATAATGCGCGTTACAGTAAATTCGTACAGGGAACACAAACATAGGAAGGGTGTGTTTCGAAGCAAATTGCCCCTAATTCAGCAATAGCATAGCTTAACCACAAAGCTAGCTAATACAGCGATTAAACGCCGTGTACAAGCCAGTGACGTTTGCTCGGGGCGATGCTTCGACTCGCGTGAAATCGATGCACGTATTGCTTACAATACCTACTACCACGGTTTCAAACGTTTGTCTTGTTTAAAATATATCTCGAGATCTTTCTAACGTTCGTTAAAATCTCGATACAAGAACGAGTTCTAAAAACAATTTACGATACGATAAAAATTCTTAAACCTTTTAAATTCCAAAAATATTCCACAATTTATTAACGCTGCTAAAAGTTATCTGTAATTAATGAAACAAAACGAGAAATTAATTTCGACGCTGTATCGATGTATCGATCGTTGCATGTTTCCAGATCAAAGTGACCATTCTTAATCAACAACAATTCAATAGATCCCAAAGTTTCCGCAACTTGGTAATTAGAACGCCATAAGCTTCATCCTAACCACCAAGAAGACGAACATAGGGGATCCACCGATTGGAAGACGCACCTCAGATTTCGAAGCCATCTGGCTCTGGTATTTCCTAGCTGGGTACCCTTAAGGGCCTGTCCACAGGGCAACGGTCAGTCGTTGCGGTCAACTACACAGCTTGTCTGACTCGCCTTCGTGCTCCTGGTCCTTTGGTGATTAACGAGAGGTCAAACCTACCGCCACCCGAAATACGAGCAAATACTCTCTCTCTCGTGAAATTGGGTTCCAAAGCGAGTCCTGATTGAGGTGTCTACTATTGCGGCCTCTGACTACTTCATCCTAGGCCCAGACTATTGGGAAACGAACGTGAGGAAACACGATCGAGCAGGGTATGCAATGTACACGAAAGTTTAATGTTCTATCACTGACACTTTATAGTTGCTATTTTACTTCATAATTTCTATATTCGGAAAAATTGGGCAACTATTAAATATCTCTTTCGTTAATTAAAAAAAAATTTTTAATCACGATAGCACAATAATACTATTGTATTTCGGGAATACGTCGAGTTAATTCGATTATACTAAAAAGTAACTTTCTCCTTATGGCCAGCACACGAAGGTTGACACCATCGCTGATACTATTTTATTTTATGGCGACTGCGTTTGAAAAAATTAGGCAAATATGTAACATCTCTTTTATTAATTTTATAAAACCTTAAAGTCACAATGGAAGACTAATACTACTTTATTTTTGGAATATAGAAAATTAATTCAATAATACAAAGAAGCAATTTCCCGGTATGTTCGATTTAGCTAAAAATATTCACGTAAATGAAATGACGGATCGATGATATATATAATCCTGAATGTTCCATATCCATCACATCGCGGAAACGAAAAGGCAATATCGAACCAGAGGAAGATTGGAGGAAAGTATAAATGACTAGCGTCTAAGAAGAGAATGTTCGTTAGCACGGAAGCCGGGGACCGGGGTTTATTAGTCAATATAGAATGCTTAGCGTCATATCCCATCAAACGGAATGCCAGCGAGAAGAAAGAGGTTCGTGCGAGGCTGCCACTTTATCGGATTAGTCAGTCGCGGTAAAAGCGTCCCGGAAAGGCGTACCCTCCAATTCGTTAATTTCCTCAGCCTTGGTAGTTTCTTTCGCACTGATATTAATTGGACCGAGCGTTCACGACAGTCTCCTGATCCCTGGAAATATCGTAGATACCGTGCATTATAGATTGTAAATATATGCCGTTGCTCCATTTTCTGGCGTGGAGTAAACAAAACCGGCGGGAGAATATAAAACTGTGCTTCAGTGATCGAATTAGATATGGAATTTCGTAACAATAAAATTCAATATCAATTCTTATCGAAGTAACTTAATTCCAACTTTTACAAATACAAGACGTCTTATGAGAATATCGAAGAAAATACTTTCTGTCGAATATCATCGCCAAAAACTTGCTCCTACATAATACAACAATGTTTCTCTGGAAAAAGACCATTGTCGCGAAACCCATCTACAAGAACTCCAAATAAAAATATATCTCATACACCTCATACTTATTTTACTAAAACAAGTAAACGGTTCCAATAATCTTCGTACCACATCCACTCTAACCTCCCTTTCTCTCCTTGCACTCCTCAATTCCCCAACAACGATACACGCAACAACAACGATGCTCTCGCTATCAGCGAAGCGAACCACGATTAACGCCGGCCAGCAAAAACGTCGGTCCATTGTGAGACGAAACGAATCGAAACGGGCGTCCCTGATCTGGCGACGTAGCTGGCGGCGCGATCATTTTTTTCCAAACATTGGCTGTAGCCGAACTTTTTTTTTTTTTTTCAGGGGAGTATTGTTTATTCAGGAACGTATCAGCGTTGCCGAACAGGAGGACGGCGAACCACGACGGGAAGGCGGACGAAAGCGAGAGGGCCGCGTGAATGGCGCTTCCGGTGGGACGACGAGCCGAGGTCCGTAGGGCTTCGCAGACTCTCGCTTCCGGTCAGGCGTCCGCGTTCCTACCCCATCGAATACACCCAGTCTCCGGATTTCCCTGTGCTCGCCACCCCCTCAGCCATCGTCGTCACCCTCTCTCTCTCTTTCTATCCGCCACCCTTTTCCCTTCGTTCTCAACGGGCAGGAGTTCGCTTGCACATCGGATCCACCAGCGTTCGTTAATTAAGATATCGATTCTTATTGTCCGCCGGCTGCCGAGTCGAGCGGACGTCCTGGCCAGTGTCCGATTTCACGCCCACGGTGCGCGTTGTCGGTCATCCACGAGAACCAACCCCTATATTTCTGCGGTGAACATCGCGTCTCCGATGCGCCTCTCTCACGCTCTGCTTGTTTCGTATCTTGGACCGAGATGTTTTCGTTGGTTGGATCTTTGAAATAGGGGATCTCTTGGGCGAAGATGTTGGTTGTGGTATGGTGTTATTAAAGATGCCATATTATACCGTCTTACGGTTTCATTTCCTATTTGTCGATGGTACGAAGCGAGTTGTAACGAGGGTGCATATTTATTCTTCGAGGATGAATCTTTGTTGCGACGAAGTGGTGAGAGGAATATACAGAAACAGCTGTTTCTATCGTCTTCGCGAATTGTAATATTGTTTATCATAGATATTTTTATTTGACTATGTAGGGGACATTTAAGATGATCGGCTTGTTAATTTGAGTACACACTTTGAGTACGACTTGGGAACGAAGACTGTAGCCAAGATCGAATAAATACCGTACTTGTATCGATTCTTCGACGGTCAAGTTACTAAACGATTAATTATTTCCTGAATCCTATTAACAAACGAGAGCAAAATTTAAATTCTTAAATACCTACGAATCAGAGTCACCGAACATAAATAACAAAACCAAATCCGAAGAAGACCCTGCATTCCAGGACAAGCAGTCAACTTTCCCCATCGAGGGAAAGGTACAAGGAATCTCGGAGAAGAAGAAAAGAATTCGTGAGGGTCGTGTCATCGAGGAGCGTGGCACGCGACCGAAGGGTGAATCCGCCTCTGAGATGTCCGTGGAAAACCTCAAGAAGAGAAGGATCGTAAAGGATGACCAGGGTTGTCACCTGATAAATATCTTTATGGTCGAGAAACCGAGTCTTCCTGGCATCGCCATTCATCCCATTCGGTCCCTCTCGCGAGGGTACACCGCAGACGACACGAGGTGCAAGCTACCGTATAAAAAGAGGATACAAGGGGGGGCAGAGAAGAACGGAATCGGGTAATTATGAGGATTAATCTTAAGTCCCGTAAAGTCCACCACTTGTGGAATCTGTTCCCCTTTCGCCGCGGCAATTCGGCCCCGAGCCCTTTCCTCCCGCCGCGGGAACGATGAAAAATCTCATCGGCTGATGCGAGCTTTTGTTCCGCTTTTAATATACCGATGCGAAGTAGTATCACGATTGATAAGTTTCGTGGGGATCTGCGTTGATTAAAATTGTATGGACGATGATTTCTGTGCGCGCTCGGTGATCGGTTTTATTTCCGTCATTCGATAACGCAGAACAGAGGAAGATTATTGTAAATTACCTACACTGAGCGGTAACGCGTGTACATTGATTCAATTAAAAAATTTTGTCACGAAATATTAAAGTTCAAAACAGAATCGTGAATACGATGACAATTACTGTGACACCTGCAATTATAAACCGATATACTAATAGTATAATCCGTAACGTTAAAGATCCAGAAAATACAATACGTGTACCGAGAACGACGCTCTAAATCATAAAAAATCAGGACTTAATAGCTTCTAACCGTTCAACCAGCAACCTCCAGGTCGGGAAAAATGTGGGAGACCATAACGAGATTGTCAGATTGTAACTCTGCCGCTCGTCTTATGGAAATTTTCTTGGGCGATAATTTTTTTTTTTTTTTTTGCCCCTCGTTTCCTCGATGGGCGCACGGTCGGCGTACGAACGCACATATGTAGAACGTCGAAGCTACAGGTGTCAGCGAGAGCAGTATTTTTCAGCGAGCTCTGGCCGAGGGTGTAGGTGATAGAGGAAACGAGACAGAAAGAGACGAATACACATAGAGAGAGAGAAAATCAGAGAGGGAGATAAAGAACAGGATGAAAGAGCAAATCGGTGATGCAGAGAGAAAGAGAGAAGAATGCAAAGAGAGAGAATCGCTTCACCGTGGCTGGGTAGCTGTGCCGAGTGCCGGCACGCACGTTGAATCTGCTAAACGTTCTCGCTCGTGCGTGAAATGCCTCGATATCACTGTTTTATTTCGGCTCGTTCGTTGCTCGCCGCTCTCTCGCTTTTGCAATTCTATCCTTTTTACCCTCGGCCCGTTCGCGAGTCGGTCGCACGCGCAACCCTTCCTCCCTTTTCTCGTTCTCGTGCTCGTTCGTGCGGATTTGATGACCCTTCCTGTTCGATTTCATGATCGTTTAATCGTCCACGATTAATTAAAACCCGGCGATCGTACGGTTCGTTGATTCGCCTGTATCGCGTGTGCCTTTGTTCGGCGGACACGTTTTATCGAAACGAGCTAATGAATTTATAGCAATTGTCTCGAAACGAATTCCTATTTACACCTGATTTTAAGGGTAATTCGTAACGTGATTGTGTTAAGAAGGAAGGTATCTACCGCGCTTTGGAATATTAAATATTCTTAGTTCATTTTCAGAGATTTTATATACCGTACATCACATGAGAATACTTAAATCGCGTCTCGATTAATTTAATATGAACAGGTTACGAGCCTTCCGATGAAGCTGATTACGACACCGGCGAAACGTCGAAACATATTCTCAAACCATAGAAACGTGAACTATATAAATTAAAATTTCTCGGAAAATATATAATATCGTTCTTAAATGTTCACCTGAAACAGCTAGTTAAAACCATATAATTTTACGGAGTCGCAGTACCGAACCAACCAAAAGACCGACCGATTCTTTCTCAAGCGTCTCAACATCGCCACGCTCCAGAGGGTCCCTCGATAAATCGATAAATCGCGAAGTGGCCCGTTAGGCCAGTTTAATTAATAATTATCGGCTGGAAGAGGAGCACCTTGCACAATGGCGATACTTCCTTCTGGCGTAATCCTTGGAAGATTAACGAGCCTGTGCCAGGAGGGACTTCTCTTTCTCTCCTTGCCTCTCGTCCTTCTCTATCCTCCTCGTCCATTTTCTCTTCCGCGCTCACCCTTTCTCTCCAGCCTGGTCCCTATCTCTCTTACAGCCGCAAGACGCCATAGCGCGCCTTGCGGTGGTTGCGGCAAGAACCCTCGCCGTACCCGCATTAACGCAATTATGAATTTGTCGCGTTGGGATCTGACAATACAAGATGTCGCTACCACTCCTCCGCCACGCCACCCTATCCGCCACGACGTCCTCCGACACCCGGCAAGCCCGCCTCTTCGCATTTACACTAAAACCAATTCCGGTTTCTGCGGATGGAAAGAACCGTCGACGACGATAACTTTGTGTCTATTACGGGGGTGTTCGGACAGCCGATAATTCGTGTTATTTACTCGATTAAAAATCGGAGATTTTAATGATGGGTGTGAGAAGTTGGAGTTAGCTACCTGTGGTTTTTCATTTTTTTTTTTCTGTGAAATTAGTAAAGGAAGAGTAAAGTTTCGCGTGTGTTGCAGAAATTAAAGTTAGGTTGGTGATGAGGAAAATCTTAAAGTAACAATGGTTGAATCGAAAGGGGCGTAAGTTGCGTTCACCAGGAATTTTATTTCAATCTTTCGCCAGCTTTGTAGCTAGTTTCGTTAGTGGTGTAGAACGTTGGGATAAAATTCTCGGTGGATACGATTTACACCTTGAAGCTTCGAGCATTAAACCTAGGCCATCGAATAATAAAATTCGAGCTTTATAATTTAGATTATTGTGCTTGATCTTTGCTTTTAGTGGAAACAAAGCTTTTACAATTAATTAAAATTAAATGACCTTAATTTTTTGTAAAAAAAAAAAAAAAAAAATACTCTAAGAACACTCTATGCTTTGCTTTCATATTTTCAACCATTCTTCCCCAGAATTATCCCAAGATTCGTATCTCCAACATTCTCAAGCGTAGCGAGTAAAACGTTAGCCGCCTTAAACCAAGGAAAGCGACGTACACGCCAGTCCAAAGTTTACGACGTTGTTACGCAGCGAACTGATTATCGTCCATCAAGCACCCCGGTGTCTCACGGTTAATTCCCGTGGCAACAACGTGCACCGTTCCCTCGGCCGTGTACACGGAAACCATCTAGGTCTTTTCACTTTCGAATCGATAGCGGATGCACATCGCGTGCCTGCTTGTTAACCGCGTCGACCGTTTCGCGGCGAGGAAAGCAGGCGCTGTTTCGGCCAGGGCGAGTTTAGTTTCGAAGGGTCCCCACGATAGCGGCGACAACGGTCCTCCGGTAGCGTGCGGTGCCGTACAATGGCTAGAACGACGGAGGATCGTTGCGGCGAGCCACAGGCGACTGCTGCACGACCGGTTTCTCGCGACAAATTCCTCCTGGGCTTCGAAAACGCTATACTAATTCTCTTCCTTTCCTCTCGTCGCGGATTATGCTTCATTTTCTGTAATATCTAATTTTTTGCTAACAATTGGCCACAAAAGTACTATCTTTAAAATATAATTTCGTTTTGTTTAAAAAATGTTATATACGAAATAAATCTTTATCCATACTTTCAATAGAAAATCATGGAGATTTTTCAAGAAAGCTTAATTATAAATTTATAGAATTTTTATGAGATAATATTAAGTGGTAATTTTCACCATTTTGGTAATTCTAACTTTGAACAGTTTCTCAACAGTTTCTCTCGCTAAGAATACTAACATTTCGTCCTACGTGTCTTAAAAATATTAACTAATCACACCTCTACAGTCAAAGAATCAGATTCAAAATGAAAACTACCGATTGATAAGCCTCGCTACACTCGTTAGATCGACAAAATCAAAATCGACCACTTCCTTCCCAAACGTCAATATCTACTAAACACGTTCCTTATACAATAAACATCCCCTGTGGGATACGAACTCGATCTATTCCATCAAACAAACCCCGTTATCACGGCTTGCTATCCTCGGAGCATCGCAACGCGAGAAAATCAATCGACCCAGCGAGAGGTCCAGCCAGAAGGTGCAAGGATCCTTCGCTGTCCCTTCTAGCCTGGTCAAGTCCAACGGATCGAGGAGAGCCATAGGTTAGAGGGTGGCTCTAAACATCGAAATTGGGGGCGGAGAGTGTGGGTCGTTCGACGTCGGTGCGGTACCGGTGAATGCCTAGTCAGCCCTTAATATCGTAAGAGCTGGATCCACGCAAACAAGCCGGCGGACCTAACACAGCCAACGGTTAAGCACTGGAAAGCCCCGGCCTTACCGTTCGACCGCCGCTGGCCCTATTATCGCTAACTAATAAGGGACCTAATTGAAACGTCGGCCTTTTGTTTCCAGTACTCGAGCACTGCTCGATTTTCCAACCGCGCTGTACACGCCGCTGTTTGACCAGCCGGAGAGGAGACGAAGCGAAAGAGAGGCGGAGGGAGAGAGAGCCGGGGGCTCAAGTGCGGATTGAAATTAATTTTCGAACTCGAATCGCCCGGATGAATTTTCGTCGAGCGTCTCGAATCAGCGCGAGATCGATCGACAAGCGTTCCTCTCCGACGAGTCTTGCGTTTCGTTCGCTCGTTACACGAGCTTTGTCGACGTCGTGCTTTAACGTGTTTTAACGTGCTAGCGTTTAACCCTTCCACCGCGGTTCTCTAAGAGCTAAAAACGCTATCGATGTACGGAAAGTTTTTTTTTTAATATAACAAAAATATTCATATTTATAATGAAGTATGGTGTAGCACGTGTAAATGGAAATAATATCCACGTACGATTTTACAAAGTGATTACTTAATTTCTAAGGGAGTATATGTATGTACACTGTTCGTAATGAAAAGGTTAACCGTGTTCTTTGTTGAGAATTAAATAGTACGTCTTGGAATCAGTGATATGAACTAAAAAGGGGGTGATTCTGTATGGAAAAGTAAATTACAGACTTATTGGAGTGACGTGTTTTAATATTAAAATATATCGAACACGATTACATAAATACAGAAATTTATATTTTTAAAAAATATTTGTTCTATCATCCTCTACCACCCCTACTTGATTCACCCGTAATTCTAAAATACTCTCTGTATACGTACAATGACAACAAATTTCCCTGCGATAATTCATAAGTATCGAACATCGTGCGTATCGTTNGAAGTATGGTGTAGCACGTGTAAATGGAAATAATATCCACGTACGATTTTACAAAGTGATTACTTAATTTCTAAGGGAGTATATGTATGTACACTGTTCGTAATGAAAAGGTTAACCGTGTTCTTTGTTGAGAATTAAATAGTACGTCTTGGAATCAGTGATATGAACTAAAAAGGGGGTGATTCTGTATGGAAAAGTAAATTACAGACTTATTGGAGTGACGTGTTTTAATATTAAAATATATCGAACACGATTACATAAATACAGAAATTTATATTTTTAAAAAATATTTGTTCTATCATCCTCTACCACCCCTACTTGATTCACCCGTAATTCTAAAATACTCTCTGTATACGTACAATGACAACAAATTTCCCTGCGATAATTCATAAGTATCGAACATCGTGCGTATCGTTTCGAAATATACCTTCCGTCCTCCATAACTATTTTCCAAAAAAAAAAAACATCGAGGGAGAAGGGAAAGCTCGATTAAAGTAACCACTGTCATCAGGAGAGATCGCTTTCACCCTAGCGGCGATCTACGGTTACGTGAGGAGAAGCGCGACGTCGTTCTCGCGTGGACGCCACGTTCCACGTATTTCGTATTCCACGCATACACTCGCGATGCCCACTTCGAACAGGATATTATTCCTGCTGGATGCAATCATATTAGTTTCCGAAGTTATTAGAATATTTATGCGAGGCCGACGTGGGGTTATGCATGATGCCGGCCTCCTCCTCGCTTTCCCGTCCCCACGAGTCGCGTTCGTCTACGTCGATGCCGACGTTTCAGGTCGTGAAAATCCTTGCCTCGTGCTCGATGGAAATCGAGAAAGTACTTGGTCGATGTCTTTCTTACCAATTTCCTTCTTTTTTTTATCTCCTTACGGCGCTGAGCTTCCTTTGCTTTGGTTATTATTCGATAGTTGTTAGAGTTTGTAATAGTTGCAAGCAGTTCTGCTTGTAAGGTATCAGGTTGATATTTTGTATCTCGGGATAAGCTACTGTCGCAGGAATTAAATTTTCAAAGTTTTATTTCCTTGGCACGAGTTTTCTTTTTTATCTGTATTTTATATAGAATTTCTTTACACGTTGAGAAAGATACGCAAGTTTTAAAGAAGTGAAAGCAGTAATCAAATCGACGACGTTCTTGTTTAGAAGAAACAAATGTGACGGTAAATATCTCGAGAGAAAATAGTAGAAACTTCAATGCTATCTCTTTACTTCGAATTTGTACAAGTCTAAAGTTTATACTAATACTTGTTCCTTAACGATATAATAATTTTTGTATCGATCGGTCCATTTTTCTTAGCAAATATTAAAGTTTATTTTTTCTACGGTATTTAAACAGTAAAATTAGTAAATTGTGATTCTTACTTCTGTATTTAAATTTTCCCGAGAGTGAACACAGGTTTATAACCAAACGGTACAGAATAACTACACGGAATTCATCGATTACTGATTAAATAACTTCATGCAGGCACAGCTAAAGCATAATTTATAAGCGAGTCGCACATATTGAACATAGATACGCTGGCACACGTGGATCACATATTTATTCTAACCGAGTACACGCGAAATTGGCCAAAGTTTCGAAATGTCGCTTGTGTTTCAGCGCAGGACTTCGCCAGTTTCGATATACGCACGAGGCGAGTATCTCGTCGTTAGGACGCTAAACGACGCCGTTCTATGTGTGGGTGTACGCTTATGTATGTGCGAGTGTCGAAAGTTTCGAGCGAATTCGAGAGAAACGAGCAAACAGCAAGAAATCGAGCCCGCGGTAGGGGACGAATCTTTTCGAGCGCGAACAGAAATTCAGAGGCGTTTCGCAGTCGGCGATGCCGAAGAAATTCGAGTGGGAAAAGCGTCGTTCCAGAAACGACGAGAGAGAAAAAATAAATAAAATTCAAAGACTCACCTTGTTGCCGCGAAGTTGGACTGACCGTTCGTGAGAGACCCTGATGCAAATCGTTCGTGAGACCACTCTGCCGGGTTTTGCTGAGATACAACTGTAACACACAGAAATAAAATATTATTCTTCAGAATTCGACAGATTTATGCGCTACCGAGTTCCAAAAACATTCAATTTTCGTTCACAAAATTTGAAATAAATGAATAAAAGCGTAATTATGTTAGAATATTCGATTACAAATTAAACTTTTTTTGTTTTCTTTCATTTGTTACTGTTGGAAAGAATCTTTTTTATTATCCAATTTTTTGAACAAAGATTCTTGACCCATCAGAAGAATAAAATTATATTCAAAGAACTTTTATTTTTTTAAAATCTACCCCACGTACCTAAGAACTGTCTATCGTCAATTATCGAGCAACAAACTAACACAACCCACGTATCGCTAACCGTAAAAAGATTGCAAGTCTCCAAGCTCTCAGCAACCTTTCCCTTTCCGAATCCTGCCACTCGACTTTCGTTCCGTCCTCCAATAAGGAAGTCTTGAGTCGTCCGATCGGCGAATTTCTGTATCCCGATCACGCGCTAAGGGTGAACCATCCCCTTTAATATTAGGACCGACTCGGACCGACTCGTCTTGGTATAAAATAAAGGGCTGACATGCGAGCACGGGGTAGAGAACCGAGCAGAGGAGAGGAGGAAGGGTAGAAAGGGAGGCGCGAGCTCCAAGATAAACGGAGACAGAGCGAGCAAGAAAGACAGCCAAGGGAAGGGTGGCTTCACCACCATCGTGAGGGATGACTGAGCGAGTCGGTTAAACGGGCGTCTTCTTTCATAAATTTCGAGGGGGCCGCCGAATAAAGGTTTAGAATAAATCGTTCGGCCTGTTATCCACTCCGACGTCGGCAGATAACGCCAGCCGAGCTACCCTGAATGCCTCGACAGCTTCTCCTTACGCGTTGTTCTTTGTGTCTACATCGTCGCGCGCCTTGGGTGCTTCGTTTACACGGAAGATTAAGTCGTTTTTGGATTTTCGATTGATAATCTCGAAGAAAATTGGGTTATTTGTTGCAATCGAGGAGTAGATAGCGAACCTGTTTCTCGGTTGAAGTATTACTATAGAATTTAGTATTACTATAGAAGCTTGCAAGCTTTTGAGTTAAAGGGCAGGTTCGTATATGATATTGCTTCTTCATCGAGTATTCATTAATCTATGCCACTCTTTGGCTTAATTTGTGTAGTTTTTTTTTACGATCAAGAACTATGATAACTATTAGATATTTGTCCAAATCAATAAAAATTCCACGAAGAGTGTTCGTTAAAGAAATACTTCTGGTCGTGTTCCAACGCAAACTTCAATGGATCTATCTAGATCTCCCGTTTAACCTTACACTTCCATCCACCAATTTTAATCAAGACCATCCTGAAAAAACATAAACTCGATACGCAACTTCTTTAAGAAACGATCATACCTCGCGTTAGGCGTCACGTTTCCATTTTGCACGCCATAACTTACGGCAGGCCTGCCGTCGAAAATGCGGAACGCAATATGAAAGTGGAAGAAGCGGGCCTGGAACGCTCATAAATACGTCCTCGAAGATCGCACAAATCGCTCGTTCGAGGCCAATCCCCTTCGACGTCCCACGCCAGAGATACGAGAGGGAACCCTTCTTCGTCTCTCGCGGGCAGACACTCCTCGATACGCTAAGTATATACGTTACATCGGCGTATATACGTATACGCTTGCGTACACGTAGATATAACCGTCCAAGCATATAGACACTCGCGATATAGAAAAGAACGAGGTCGGGGAAAGACCGCTCGAAAGGGAGAAGCCAAGGAGGGCAGAGAGGCCAAACCAGCCAGAAAGCCAGTCCAATTTCTCAAACCTGTCCAATCCGTGTCGTATGCAAAATCAATCACGCGCCAGCCTCGCCCGCCATCCGTCGAGTCCCCACGATTTTCAAATCCGACCGAAGCCACGCGGTAATCCAACTCCTGGGGCGAAACTTCTCACCCATCCGCGATCGCCTGGCCGCCGGAGCATCTTCTTCGTTCCGCTGCTCTTCCTTTTTTTTTCCCCATTCCCGAACTCGTCCTTCGTCCCACGGCAATCTTACGCAGCGTGACATTCCATCTTGCTGCATTGTCGAAGTTAGATTCGCGTCGGAGCCAGGCGATCGGCCGAATCGAATTGGAAAGCGATATTCGGAGTCTGTCGATTTTTTGAAGTCCGGAAAGTGTGTTCGATTGGGATAGAATTTGTGTACATTGAAAACAGAATTCTTTGTTAGGAATTCTGATCAGTTGTCGAAAAATAATTACGTATCGGGGAACGAGAATTCCAACTGTCAAGCATTTAAAAAAAAGCAAAAAGAAACGCTCCATAAATTCCCATTTTCCAACTTTCTCGACTAAAACGACTATTTCCTGTGTCTCTTGAAAATTTTTACGTTGACACGTCGCACCGTCTGTCGCGCACCTAATTAACGAAGCAACAATGCTCGATCCTCGCACGCATAAATCCCGAAACGAGACAAAGCTCGCACCGAACTAGATGCAAATTCGGCAACGCTTATGCGTGCGACACGAGGTGAGAAAAGTTCGCGGCCGGAGAAGCTATTAGAAACTTCCTTCACACGATCGTTTCAAGCCTACCCATTGATATGCATCACCTTCGATCGCAGCTGCGATCATTAGCGATCCTCGGGCCGAGCCGTGGAGGGTGTTAAGGCCGTGTGACGGCTTCAAAAAAGTAATTTGTCCTTTGGGGGTAGCAACTTCAAAGTGTTCCACGGGACATTCGTCCCGCGAACACCGCATCCAACGGGAGCGACGTTCTACTTGCGCACCCTTTCTACTTGGCGATGCATCAGACTTGCTGATTTTTCCCGGACGAAACGTCGACACGGACGTTGTCCGGCGTTCGGCTCCGGCGTCAAGGGTGTTTGGGAACTCGAAGACGAACGGAGGGGCGGCGCGACGGCTACCACAGGGGTGCGAAAAGTTTAGCATACGCATTTTGTACATTGAAATCCCGACACGCTCGTCCAACTTTAAATTGAAACCCGGCTGCCGCTTCGTCTCCACCCCCGCGTCGATAGCCCATCGTCGTGGCCGTCCTCGTAGTCATCCGCGTAGTCGTCCTCGTCGTCCCGTTTACGACGCCGTCGCCTAGACCGACGTGGAGAGGAAACGATATTTCGAAAACGCCTGATATCCGTCTCACGACTCTGATCGATCTGGTATCGACAGGAATAATTCAACGAGGTACTTTTTTTATAGTGTCCCAACTTTGTTTTTTTTTTTTTCTGTTTCAATGCGAACGAACGTGTATTTTTTTAATTTTCTATCCAAGGGGTTGTTAAGGTGTTCCCAGTCTCGTACAGGGGAAAATTTATGATACCGATGTAAAATTAATGGTAGATGCTTAAACAAACGTCGGAGATTCTTTTAATCGAAATATAAGGTTCGTTATACCAAGCAACGATTCATAGTGACACCTTTTTTTTCCACCATCGGCTCTCTGATAATCCAATTTATAAGCAGCTTCCCACGCAGCTAAGCTCGGTCCTTATGAGAGGTGACCATAATGAGACCGAGCATTTTTAATTAAATAACACTAATCACGAGAACCCTCTTACGCAGGCAAATCTCATCTGGTCCCTTCCCCGTCCACTGGCCTATCGCTCCTCTTGCCCGCACCCATTGCCACCCTCCATCTTCCTCGCTCTTTCGCCGCCCGCGAATCGTCTCTCTTTTAGACTTCGAATTGTAATTAACATTTGGTTCTCCCATTAGTGTAATTAAAGTGCCATTCCATAATCTAGGAGGTCGAGAGAGAGAAGAGGGGTACCTTATCTTTCAGACTTCAGCTTCGACTGCGGGGGTCGTTTTAACCCCGCCGGCCGTCTCCAGCCCCTTTTCACAGGAGCACGCCGACGCCGATGCCTGTAGCTTCCTTCGGCGATAACTCCTTTCTGGAAGAGAACTCTCTCTCTCTCTCTCTCTCTCTGTCTGTCTGTCTCCGCGCTAAGGGTGGGGAACAAGAGGATCGTGAGATCGGAGCCGGCCGGGGAAAAGAAAAACGCCGATCAAAACGTTTGGAAATCCGATCCCAAAGGCGTTCTTTCGCTGCCCGGTCTTCGGAGAATACGGAAACGCTTTCAGAAACGGAAGAAGGCATTCGATGCCTTCTATCGGCCGGAGGATCAGGTGAAATGAGCTTCGATGAAGCGGTAAGGTTCAACGAAGGGGTGAAAACTTAATTTTTGCACCCCTGTATTGTGTCGACGGTGAATTTCAAGCGTTCCAGAAGTGTGGATGAGTATTAACTTTGAGATGGGTTTTATTGATTTTGTAACTGTTGAGTATTTTTCACGAATAATTTAAAGGTATATAGAAAAGTGAAAATTGATACTAATCGATCCTTGAGTAATTTTCCTATAGCAATTAACCTATTCGGAATACAATTTTATACGTGAAATAAAATTCTCAGACGTTTAATCGAGAGACTTATGCTGGAAATAAAATTTTAATTACAAGAAGAACCTGATCGATGATCGAACGCTCTCTATTTATCCCATTTAAGAAACAATTCTTTAAGAAAATCGCTACGAAAATCCACTATTGAATATAACAGCGTTCCAGCCAGAAGCCAGGCAGATAAAAGTCGCGTGGCTCATGCCAGAAGGGAAAAAAGCGACGATGCTGGCGAGGGAATCCGGTCTGGTGGTAAAATAAAGAAAAGCAAGGAGATAAGG
The DNA here is from genome assembly GCA_019453375.1 of Ctenoplectra terminalis. NCBI lineage: Eukaryota > Metazoa > Arthropoda > Insecta > Hymenoptera > Apidae > Ctenoplectra > Ctenoplectra terminalis. The sequence goes on from SMSQ01025785.1 coordinate 194,840, forward strand.
AGCACGGCCGCGTTGACATTTTCCGGTGGTTGAGTTAATAATGCGAACAGTACACAGTCCACCGAGTCGAGGGGGTGGATCCTCAAAGTGGCACCATAAAGAGGCGCGGATGTGTTTATTCGGGAATTTGCCGTTTTTCCTTTCTCTGCCAGTCTGAGCCGCACCGCTGCCGGATTTTATCTTATTTTCGACGACGATCCCGAAGGATTTATGCTCTCTCGGTCGTGGCTCGAGGAAAGAAGACACGGGAAGATAAAGAAGTAGCGAGAGCGAAGAAGACGGAAAGGAAGAGCGAAAGAACGGGTGGCCAAGAGGAAAAGGAAGGGTTGTAGGAAAAAGCGGAAGAATCACGATGCAATTATTTTCGTTCCAGCTCGTGAACGGATTTTAAGATCGTCCAGCCCCAGCCACTGGACCAAGGAGGAAAACCGAGGAGCCGGAGGAAGGCTGAAGGCCAGAAAGAAGGATTAACCTCGTCAAGTGGGAGAGTCCGTGACAAAGACGTTAAAGTGGTCGAAGGGGATGAGAGAGATATATCGGACGAAATCTGTGGGGTGAACGTTCACATCGTTCGACCGTCCTGGGACGTCGAGACACTAATGGCATTTTTATTATTTCTCCACGGAGCCCCATGCCGATAATGGGCCGACTGTATGGTCCATTGGACGCGTGACAGGCTTGACAGCTTCTCACCTTTTCTTCGTTTTGTGTACACGCCTAGATCAATGCTCAGAGGGAGCATTGCGAGCGACGATACTCGACATTGAGAAGCGAAGCGATGAAATTGGAATGAACGGTGAGACATGTGGAAATCAATTTATTTGAAGATTTTGAAGATTTAAAGGATTTAGAGGATTTAGAGGATTTAGAGCAAGAATTAAATAGTTATGAGAATCTTCAATTGCGGAAATTGGAAATTAATTATTCTTGTGTTACTGAATTATTTGTTTGAACGAATGGTATTGAAAAGCAGTAGATGTATTTTTTGAACCTTGTCAAAAGGTACTTAAGCTAAGACTTTAAACTTTTCAATACATATAATACCACATAACTACAAATCATAAATTTCTTGCCGCGATGTTAGGACCCATTGCTAAGCAACGTACACCCATGAAGCCATTCGGCTGGTTGGGTTTTGATGAATGAGCCTCGTATAAAGCTAAAGTATGGTAAAAGCCGACGCGGCTACTGCTGTAATATTCCACCCTGGATGCTTTTAGAATCGCTAATGACTAATAGCACCGAAAGGAATTCTCGGCCGATGGATGCTGTGTTCACGGATCAGAATTTCGCGTGTTCATGAATTTTTAGAAATTTTTATTTTCGCCGAGAATCCAAGTTATACTTAAGATATTAAAAAGTGATCTTTTATCAATATATCTTTATAAAATTTAAATACTTCCAAATTTTTGTATCTTTCTTTGCTAATTCTTGCGTACGCAGAGTTCTTTGATGGTTCTTCCAGAGTAGAAAAAAAGCGATACATTTCCAAGCCCAAAAAAGAAATCAGAAAAGAATACACGTCTTAGTCGCCCCTAAAAAAAAAAGTAGAAAACTGTGATTAACTGTGATTAACTATGATTAACTGTGATTAACCTGACCATCGTTATTGCTACGCTAGCAGTAAGGCTTATCGAGTGAATCGTGAACAAGCGAGTTGGAACATCACGTGCAAAATACGCAAGAGGCTTAGTCGGGGCTTACGATTACTCGCGATTCGAATGGCAACGAGACTGACGAGAGAGGAAGAACGTAGAGAAAAGAGAAGTAGGAGCAGGTTTGGGGGTCCAGACCTACGGATTGGTGTAGAAAGGAAAGGGGGAGTCGAAAAGTACTTTAATATACGGCAATCCCCTTGGCTTGGAACTCGCAAACTCGGACCGACTAGCTCTCATTGCTGCCTTTCCTTTCTCTCTCTTTCTCTCTCTTTCTCTCCCTCCTTTCTCTCTTTCCCTCGTATGTATTTCTCTCGTAGTCGTCGCATGGCTTCCGATGAAATTTCACGTCTTCCACGCGGTTCGCCTTTGATGCTTACTGCCGTTCTAATTGCAGAAACGAGCAGAAATCGAGTTCCATTTGTCCGCAAAAACTATCTCTGCCAACGTTTCTGGCAGGAATCGAAAAAGACCTCCGCGATATGAGATGTAGGTGGACTATCGTGATTTCAGCTCCGACGTGATTTTAAGAAATCGTTAAATACAGTTCGATTCCTGTTTCGTTTACAACGATTTTTATTTCTCAAATCGTACGTTCAAACGTCTCATTTTCTCAAAGAATACTTTTATTTGGGTCGAATGCTCAATTTTATGTCTCAGAAACTATGCGGCTTCGGTACTTATAATTTCATACACGAATCTCTGAAAAAAAANGTGCAAAATACGCAAGAGGCTTAGTCGGGGCTTACGATTACTCGCGATTCGAATGGCAACGAGACTGACGAGAGAGGAAGAACGTAGAGAAAAGAGAAGTAGGAGCAGGTTTGGGGGTCCAGACCTACGGATTGGTGTAGAAAGGAAAGGGGGAGTCGAAAAGTACTTTAATATACGGCAATCCCCTTGGCTTGGAACTCGCAAACTCGGACCGACTAGCTCTCATTGCTGCCTTTCCTTTCTCTCTCTTTCTCTCTCTTTCTCTCCCTCCTTTCTCTCTTTCCCTCGTATGTATTTCTCTCGTAGTCGTCGCATGGCTTCCGATGAAATTTCACGTCTTCCACGCGGTTCGCCTTTGATGCTTACTGCCGTTCTAATTGCAGAAACGAGCAGAAATCGGGTTCCATTTGTCCGCAAAAACTATCTCTGCCAACGTTTCTGGCAGGAACCGAAAAAGACCTCCGCGATATGAGATGTTGGTGGACTATCGTGATTTCAGCTCCGACGTGATTTTAAGAAATCGTTAAATACAGTTCGATTCCTGTTTCGTTTACAACGATTTTTATTTCTCAAATCGTACGTTCAAACGTCTCATTTTCTCAAAGAATACTTTTATTTGGGTCGAATGCTCAATTTTATGTCTCAGAAACTATGCGGCTTCGGTACTTATAATTTCATACACGAATCTCTGAAAAAAAATTATCTATCATATCATATCTTTCTGCGCACACAAGCAAGAAAGCATACAAAAAAAAAAAGAAATAAAGGGTCATGGAACTATGGTAGAACTCCGACAAAAATGTTCCATAAACCACGGAAAAACATTTAGTTACCGCCTGAAGAGAAGCTAAATACGAACCAAATCTGTTTACTTCAAATAATAGAACTAAATGAACGCTTCCGTGCAGAGTGAAGTGGCCCAATAATGATAGAACGTCGTAGACCAGAGAAAAAGATCGGCCCCTCTTTCGTTCCAATACTTCCTCCTTTCCTACATAGTGGCTGATTTGGCTGTTCGGTCCCACGAGAACGTTGCATTGATAGAAATCTAAACCGATCATTTATCCTTTTATCGAGCTCCCCAGTTCGATGAAACAGCGTATCTTCGCAATTCTCCTACCATTCTTTCATCAAGACCCATGGTTCTTTTGCGAAATATTTATCTTAAAAATATTAAGAAGTTCCAGTTACAAGAATATCTAATTTTTCAATACAAATTCTAGGAATTAAATTGGAGAATTAAAACACGCTAACGTGTTTTAAATTTTGAAATTGTTGATCAAATAAAAGACGTAAATGCGTGGACTAGTAATTTTCCACGTTATTCTCAGCTACAGTCGTTTCAAGACGAAACTCAGACAGAAACTTCGCTAACAAGATTTACCCCTAATCACTAGCGAGAAACCGTTCGTGTGTAATTTGTTTATCCCGGTCATGCTCCTTGTTCATAATTGCTTGGCCTTGTTTGGCCGTCCGTTTCGGTGGCGTTCACGTGCGGCGCCAGAACCGCGTCGATTATCGCGTCTGACCTAAGATTTCCTTCGAGAAAATCGATATATGAACGCATCGAGTAAGTTATCCTACCTTGATCGCAAATATAAATATCTACAGCGGCATTGAACGACTTGTATCTCAAACAAGGTCCTTAAAATATTACCTGTTGAAAGAAAAAGCTATTTAGAAAATTTCTATCTTGTCGCGAAAAATTATACAATAAGAAAATTTACGGAAATAATATAAATTTTTCAGAAACACTAAATCGAAGACTATCGTGCGTTACATAAATTTTCAGAACTTACAATGGCTTCCGTTAGAAATTTAACAGAGAGAACCTTCATCGTTAACAGTCCACCGCGAAAATAAAATTTCACAAAGATACCTCAAGAGAATTTCAACCTAAAAAGAACCGTTCGTCGCATAAAAGCTTCCTTCTACGCGAAGAAAAATCACGCTCTATAAATTTCTTCTCCGTAAGATTCTCTGGTGCCGGAGAAAAACAGACAAATCAAAATTGCGAACTTTATCAGAATAAGAAATTCTAATATGCAGCCCAAGATATATACATTATTTTTTTTTCTCCCTGAAACAGTAAGTTTTAATAAGTTTCATAAACGAGACTTTTAAAATAACATATTAAATTTATAAAGTACTGTAATTTTACTTTTAATAAAAAATGTTGTCCGCTCTTTCTCAGCCGAAGAAAAAACAAAATTTACATCGAATCGCGAAACAGCGAAACACAGCGAAACACAGCAAAAGACCGCGACGCGAAGACATTTACCAAGACATCAACGTTTCCACCAATCGTCAAATTCTTCAAAGACGAAGAACTTCGCAGCGTCGTCTATCGCGGGACATCACGTCGTCCCGGTCTTTCTCTTCAGTCCGCGGTGGGGGCGTAAACGGCGTAAAAGCGGTACCACCCCTTATCTACATATCAAAAAGGCAATCCGGAGAACTCGCTTATGTAAACGGCGTGGGAGGCTTCGTGTCCCAGCCGGGGATGAAAAGAATTTCGAAATCCGTGCGCTAATAAACCTGCTCTCTGGCACCGCGGACCGACGTCGTCGGTCTGGGGAAAGCTCTGACGAGATATTCGTGGGGTTAAGCTCTTTAAGCCGCGGATTAAGCAAGGCGGCACGAGAATTTAAAGTTCTCCACCGCTGACGATCGCCGCACAGCCTCGCAACGCGCGCCTCTTCGTCGCCGGCCTTCGTACCTGCGACCAGTTACGTGCGAAAATAAAAATTAAAAGTATATTAAGTTCCTCGCGGCAAGTTTTTACATACAGATACACCGGCTGGATATTAACTTCCGTGGATAATAACGAAATACCATCTGACAGGGTGAAACTCCGGTTCAACCAAGTTGCCGCGCTTCAATCCGTGCTGATGCTCATTTCGAGCTTGCTCTGCGTTAATTTACGACGGAAGATCCTCTTTTTTTTTTTCTGTGTTACACGCACTTTTATATTGCGTTCTCGTTTCCCGCGATGGAACACGGGTGTTTGTTAGTGCGGATTACTCTTTGCGTTCGTGGAGATGAAACTTATACGTAGCTTGGAGAATGGAAAAATATGGCGGTGTATCCACTGCGATTTACCTTCATGTTTGTATTAACTAAGAAGTGTAATATATAATATATTTATGAATACAGTTATTATTTTATGTGCCTTAAATATAGAGAAATACGAATTTTGGACAGAAATGAACTTACCGAAGTTTCTTTGTACATCTAGGACATAATAACAAGATAATTCCGAGTGAGACGAGTCGATATCCTGTAGACTATCATCAATATTATGTATTTGCTTCGGCGAACATATTTTCTTAGTTTAAGTGTCAATTAAATTTACGATGCGCTGATTCTTTTAAAGAAAGCGGACCACAGCTCCCCAATTTGCTCTACGATACGACAAAAATTATAATTTTAAGATACTCGTGGCGGACAAAAGAAAAACGACTGTAAAGTAAACCAAACGTGCAAGGAGTATCGGACGTCGAGTAAAAACGATTTAATAACTTCACAAAGCAATTCACGCATCTGTAACGCGGGGCTTCGGTAATCACGGTCGGAAGAATTTAATCAGCTTGAGGGCCGGAGAGCATTTTCAAGCAGGAACACGTCATTCGGCCTCGGTCTCTTTGGGTTCACCTCCGATCTAGCTCCTCGAAAAGCTCGCTCTTACCACCAACTCTTGCCAGCCCTCTCGCCTCTAATTCGAGCATTCGTCAGGCCGCACACACGAGCCATTATAGCCGAAAGTTTCGCAGGCATTAAATGCTAATGAGAGCGGCTGGATTTTCCAGCGGTCAGAGGTTCCGCCACTCGTACCGATTACGATTTCCAACAGATTCGACCGTCGCCACGCAAAGCTTTCTCTCTTTCTCTCTCTCTCTCTCTCTTTTCCTCTTTCCCTCTGCTATTCGTTCGCAAGTCAAAATCCGATCTCTCCAACTATTATTTCGTTTCGAAAGCCCTCGATTCGGAAAGGTTGGATTTGCACGGTACCACGATGCGGACTTTTAATTGATTGTTGGCTGAACGTTGTTTCACCACTTGCCGCGATTACGTAAATTTCTACAAGAGGTTTGTGTATCGAGACACCGGTACGGTTGTGTTCTCCATAAAACAAGTTTGATAATCAGGACGTCGATGACTAACCATTGTTCGAGCAGGAAAAAGCGTTGTGCAATTATTGCGTATTTGATTGTACCAATTTTAGAAGTTATCGGTTGATTCCTGTTTTGGAAGATAAATACAGATAAGTCTAATTTTATATCCAACGCGTTTGATTTTTGCGATGTGAAACATTTGACACGTGGAATATGTTCGTTCTGTATCGACACTTGTGTATTAAATATAGCAGGATACTTACAGTTACTTCCTAAACAAATAAAACATCTAAACTGTTTCTCTTGTTAGTTCTTTTTCTGGCTATTTCGATTGTATGTGTCACGTGTTTACGAGAAATAATTTCCTTATTTACAAATTGAAATGTTTTTAGCACGTTTTGCAACTCATCGTCTGACTAATGTCTTCACCACAGCTTTTCTCCTGGTCCTCAAAGAATACACTCGTTCCCGTACACGATTTTATATATTTTAGATAAACAAAACGATGTACGCGACGTAATAAGATTAAATAACCAAAGACGCGGCATCGAATGTATCTTATAACACGTGTTCTCTCTCCAAAGCACAAGGTTAAGAATAGGTTACCGAGTGACGCGATAGAGAAACATTTACCCCGTTCGGCAGTCGTCGTCTTATCCCGAAGCGAATATTCGCCCCGTTCGGTAGTCGTCGTCTTATCCCGAAGCGAACATTCGACGTTCGGGCGAGAAATGACCGCAACATCGCCAAACGAAATTCGTGGAAGAAATTTATTCCCATTTGAGACCCATCAACGTCTCGTTGCTCCAACCATTGACTACAACGAAATTTCACGCATCGGCTAATTAATTAATCGGCGGTTGGGAAATTTGCAATGGAAAGGAAGGAATCGACTTCGCGAGCAGTATATAATTTAATTAATCTTCTCCCTTCGATTAAACCGGTGCCCGTACGTGAGCCTTGAGCCTGATACACGATTAATTCTAGGCGTTCCCGATAAGACTATGCGACGAGACAAAAGGGCGTACAGGCGGCGGAGCAATATCTAGCAGCGCGATGGAAACCGGCCAATTAAGTAGACCCTTACAAAATTGGTTTTTAATTGAACGACAGGAATCGATGACACTAATTACCGGACGCTACTCTTGCCGATATAATTAATGTAATATTTTAACCGAGAACGAGTATAGTTCGGAACAATGTAATGGTTAATTTAATAATAACGATTTATTGGTAGGACACTTATTATCTATGAACAGAGCTTGGATAAGATTAAAAATTGTTTCACTTATAATTTCAAACAGTTCGGTGAGTAAGTACAAATGTATGAATATAAAAATACAGAAATGAAAATATTCATATCTTTAGTAACCCTCTTTTCTATTTTAGTATAAAAACAAATAAGAAGAAATGAAAACAGAAAGATTTTAGATATTCACAAACTGCAATATATCATGTATAAAGTTTCGGGTGACTTTTTATATTTGATAACCCTAATAGCAATGCAAGATTTTTGCACACTCTTCGGAACGTTAAAAAATTTTGTGAACAGAAGCTAATATATCTTTCCAGACAAGATAAAAAAATTACCACTCGGAAGACTTTAGGAATTAATTATCGTCGAAGTATCAAAAATAGCGCACTAATTTTCGCCCCCGTATAAACTAATGTACAAACATCTTCCATCTGCTCCGCGTATATTAAACCAGAGGCATTGTTCATGGCACGCCATCAAACCTTGTTCGTCACGACTCACACCGAATAACGAAATCATAAGCGCAAACGAGGGCGTGATACATGAATACATATTCGTATGCAGTCGTAATTTTGCTCAGTTGAAGCCCACTTCAACGCGGCTCCGCCATCATCCCATCATCCCCAAAGTCTGCAAACGCAACAGCAACCCTGTTGGCCCCTCACGGCCGCCTTTCACGACGCTGGCTAATGTCTTTTCTGTGTTACGCTAGTCGTAGTCCCTCGACAACGCGGCTGGAAGGTCCTGGCCAAGGTATTATCCTATTTCGCGAGCCGTTCTCTCCTCGACGTTCAGTTACGCGGATAACGCGTACCGCAACTTAGCCACTGACGCGCTGTCGACGATGAAAGTTGCCATCTCTGGCGAATAATGGCTACGCGAACGGATATTATGCACTTCGTCATTTTGTCTGGTTAATTTTGTAATCATTTTAGTGTCTGTCGTATAGGATGAAATATGGAATTATGGAAAATATCTGGAGGTTTCAAGCCGCGAGATTTTAGAAATTTTAAAACTATATTATTTGAATCGATCGTAAAAAGATATTGATAGAGGGATGTAAATTAAGTTTCTCGTGAAATAATTTTGAAATTGCAGTTTAGGATTGCTTACGAAAAATGAGTGGAAGGAATAAAAGATTGGGATGATCGGACAATACCGAATTCAGTATCGCAGTCAGAATTTGTAACCTGATATAAAATCGTTTAAAAAGTGTTCATGAAACAAATAGATAGAAATGATATAGAAAAAATATAGTAATCTCATCAGCAAAACTTAATAAGATGATATTAAGCCTCGTAGTTAATATTTCCTAATCTTCGATGAAAAACTTCATTATACGAGTAATCAATTATTAAAAACTAAACTTCGCTCGGTAGGAAGGTTTATTAACGAGAGTTCAGTCACGATTTCTCTCATACACGTCTACAGGTGGGATTAAAGATGCCAACCTGCAACTTGGAGGTGACCGAGGAATACCGTGCTGGATCACGTTGTAACGTAAGAAGCAAGCAATTTGTTGGTATCAGGTGCACGGAGTATCTCAAGTTGTAAGCCCCTGGTTTCGTCCGCTGCCGGCAATTAACTCAATTACCACCCTGTAACGTCGTGAGCTGACTTGCCTTCCACGAAGTGCGCGCAACTCGTTAAGCCTTTGGGTTTTGGACTTGGGCCTTTTGCTGAGCCCGAAGGGACACTAGATAGGACCTAGGCTCTAAGACCGATCCAAACTGCGTTCAACGTGGTTTCACCTAAATCGGAAGTATCAAACTCTTGTACCGCAATTAATGGTTCATATGTTAACGTCACCCTCGTGAGAATCTTTTTAATTGAGAAATACCGATACGATCCTTAATCAAACGTTCCTTTCTGAAAAATGAAACCACGTCAAAAAAAAAAATAAAAACAATTCACCCCAAACTCTTAATGTATTCAAACTTACACTCAGCTTTGTAACCAAAAAATAAACATCAGTACAAATTCTAAAACCTGCGTCGCAATGAATATACCCCCATGACATCTACGATTCCTCGCACAAAGGTGTATCAACGTACCAGCATCGCGTCACAAAATTTCACCACGAAACGCTCTAACAAATCCGACCAAAAACAACTCACGCGTCTCTCAGTCGACCAAAGAAATAAAATAAAACCAACTGTTCCACCATTGTTTAAATTATTCTTTCCAGCGCAAGACAAAGTGCACCGTGGCACACCGAACACGGACCGTGATACATTCGCGGTGATATTAGCGCCAAGGGATGAAACCAGGACACGAACGTCTCGCGACGCTAACGTATGACCTCGCGCCCCCACGAGTACCCATCCACTGCCATCAGTTCGTGTGTGTCCATACAAACTTCGTGTGAGTTCGATTCATATATTCATAGGGAAATGGCAAGTCGGGGAGGCGGAGGAGTTGGCTACTTGGGGGACGTGTGTACCGCGATTGCTACCGGTCGCGACCTCATGCATACATCACGGACGGAAAGTGATGGAACGCACCCCCGGCGCCCTGGGTCACCTACGCGTGAGAAACTGTCACCCTGACTGATTGCCAACTCCCACGACGTGCACCGACGACTTCTCTCGGAAAATGTCTCCACGATCTATCGCCGACCACCGCCTGCGATTCATTTTGCAGGTTTCTACGAATAAGTGTCCGGTGGAGTGATGGCGGAGTTTGCAATGAATGTTGGGATTAATAACGAGGGAATTGGTTTTGCGAAATAGAGAGGCTTTCTTTGACAACGGGTGTGTGCGTGGAATGATCGAGGGTTTTTGAGGCTGTTTTGTTTGGCTGTTTTAACACCAGAGGTACCAACGATTGAAGTATATCTGTTTGTATTGGAGAAATAAAAATGAAGCGTATTTTTTATCATATGTGTATTGGCAAAGAGACGTTGATGAGTTAATAATTAGAAATTCGATATATGAGTTTCAATTTGCATTTTGGATATTTTGAAAGAACATAAAAATTGAGTAACAATTTACACTCGAGAAAGACTACTCACAAATGTATTTTGATGAGTACTTTCTAACATGCCACACTAAGCAAAATTAAAAAGCTTTAATTATTAAGTTTTGTATAATATAAAAATACATGAAACGTAACATCCATGATCGCAACTCGAGTAAAAGGAGTTAAAATAATTAATTGAAAAATACCAGAAAAGGCAAGTATCTAATGTGTACGGATTTATATCTACCACGTTAGAAATATATTTTCGAGACACCTGTTTAGGACGCAAAGCAAAGAATACCTCCGCGATGACACGAAAACAGACAATAATTCCACGCAGCCAAGATTGAGAGACACATTTAGCTCATTCTACCCTCGACTACGTGACGCCCAAACACGGCACAATTTGTAAAACACTATATCACGCCACGGAGAAGCATAACCCGCGCTACCGGCGAATATGATGCTCTTACGAGCAAAGATGCGGAAGCCGTGGCGAAAGAGGAGAAGCGGCAAGACGACCGAGCGTTTACGAGCGAAGCACCATTAGACGGATGTTGTCAACGCGTAATTGCCAATGGTGGCAGTAACTCACTTCCTACGACTTCGTGGCTTTCAGCTCTAACGATGCATCAGCAGCCGGTGCTAACAATAACAAATAACATTGCACCGATATCAACGCCTTCATCTATGTGTCATGCTGCATTACGAATTAGAGAAGACGGCAAGATTGATTAACGACGGTGGAGCAACGTCTTATGGAAGAAAAATGAAAGATTGATCCTGTTTAAATGAGAACTCGAATGTAGATATTTAGCATGTTACGCAACTGTCCTACCAATTAACTAATCTTTCTGATCGAGAGAGCCTTTATCTTTGGTAAGTAGATTTTAAAGTTACCGAAAGACCACGAACAAGCTTCCATTTCCATTTCTAACTAGAAAGCTTCACCAGCTAATACATTCAACTCAGAAATATCAATCACTTTCATAAATATGAAAATTCGTGTCATTTTCACGAACCTTGTGCAATATTAGAGAAAACTAGATATCGCGTTACCCAAAGGAACTGTATTAAGGTACCTGCGTCGTTGACAAATTTTCCCAACCTAAACTTCGCAACTAAACCCAGTACCATTCATATTCCTAGGATCTCGGTATTAAAACCTAGAAGCTCGACAAGAAGTCTTCGAAGAATCCATCAACGTCTCCGAACAAATCACAGGGTTCGCCAATGGTGAAAGTTGCTCGTTCCTCGAGACCAGCGAAAGACCAGCGAAAGACCAGCGAGAGACCAGCGAAGTGACCATCGCGAAAAGGGTGTTCGAGTGCACGCAACGGTGACAGGAGGTCAGAGAACGAGACAGTGGTAGAGTGGGTGGGAGAAAAGCGGAGGTCGAAGGGACAGATCGAGGCCTAAGCACGTTCTCACCCTTGGCGCTGCTTGTGAGGACCCTCGGAGGGCCTAACGAGCGGCTTTGTCATTTCTGCGTCTTCCCTCCCGTTCTCTCGTACACGATTTCTCTTAATGATGGTTCCCAATGCACGTAAATAGATCCAAGCCCCTTGCGACACGGGCATACAGGATCAGCACCGCTACACGCCCGTCTTCCACCGTTAGCCACTCAAGACTACGTTCCCATCTACGCATGTTGGTTTATCCAGACCAGGGAGAGCTTTGAATGCGCGTTACTGGAAATTCTGCGCGGGGTTGGGACACTTGTGTTATCATTAACGACGATTAAGGCGCGTGCCAGGCGAGGAGATCTCGATGGGAACCGGCGCTCGACCGCACGCACGATTATGAATACATTAGCGGAAGGAAATCCAACGATAACTGGTTGGGCTAGGAGCTGAGGTAGCTGTTTCGCTCGTTCGTTCTACCGGCGAGGCGAAGAAGAGAAGAATTCTTGAAAGTTGAAACGCTATTTGAAATTAGAAAATACTACTTTAACTATCGCTTCATTATTTTTGTTGACACTGTTCTTTTTACTTACAGAAAAAGCAAAGATCGATCGATTATAGATACAAAAGGAAGATTTTTTTGTTTCTTTTCTTTCGTTCAAGAATCAATGTAAAATTAAAGAGTACGCATATTTCTGAGATGCAATCGACAAACTACCGTTGCTAGATATTCTGTTTCGAAGAACTCAAGCCTGTTTGAAGGATTCAAACATAGTAAGGAATATTGCTGAATGCAGCGAATAATATTTCACCATATTTGTTCATAGCACACACAAACAAGACAACCAATGAAGATATTCGTTTTATTGCCCAGGAAATATTATTTCCCATGGACGTTCTCAAACCAGAAACGATATACGCACGAGCCAAGATCTTTAGGTTTTTAAGAAGTCGGGTAGGGTATACGGTGCAGGAAACGCTGATTAGTATCCGGTGGGAGGAAACTTTTCGAGGCATCGTTCTGCTCGGTCCGCCTTGAGATTCTAATGGATTCTCATTTAAATAGAAATCTCATGCCGATACACAGGGGTCGGGCCACTATATGCGGCCGGGATGGAAGGACAAACCAACGGTCCAAGTGTGTTTGCCATCCAAGTAATGGCCACGGAGGGTCCTCTCCTGGCCTGCCCATCCTGGACAGCCACGGTCAAGGATGGCCATGCAGAGAATGGGCGTGCAAACAAGCCAGCCGTGACCCCATGTCTGAAGACTGCCTCTTCCTACGCGCGTTTTTCTACCTTTATTTCATTTCCTACGGATCCTCGACGTGGTCGAGATGTCGTTAAATTTTGTACGACGCACATATGTTGAGGGGACACGAGAACAGTTTGGTATCGTATTGGAAAGTTTCTAGTCGGAAGTAAGAGTTCAAGGTTTCGGTGGTCCATGTTGCATATATTCATGAAAAAGAGGATGCCTTTCTTGTTTCATTCGTGTACTTCGAATTTGATCCAGTTACGTTTGATAGGGGTTAATGGAAGAATATTTGGATATTTTTAACGAATGAATGTGTGAAAGATTGTGTTCTATTACAGAAAAAAATGGCACTTTGGATAATCTTGGATATAAACATGGATATAAAAATAAAATCAAGTTAACCTTTAATTGGTGAGGTACCGTCTGTGGAGTTGTATGGAATTTTTAAAGAGGTGATGGTTCATTTTTATATTTCATTATAAATGAAATTTTATTCGTACCGCTTGTAATATACCTGTCAAAGAGATTTCAATCTCTTTTTCCTCCAAGAAATCTAAAAATTTAATATTTAAATAGTTAAGAGTTAAAGTAATTTATGTTTACCTCAAATTTTCAATAAAAACTGCTTGGAATACAGCATATGATACTTCATAGATAAATTCTAAGTAAAAAAATCAACAAACCAATGACCTCTCGCATGAATACCTAAAAACGTCTTTAAAGATACGTTTGATCGAACTTTGACAGTGACCAAGCTTCCTCCAACACCTCTTCGATTCAATCAATTACATGAATAATACAAGATACATTGAAAACCAACCATACCGAACTACCACATACAACGGACGACTATATCGCGAGTAATTTATTCAAATTATCGTAACTGGAACGAGCATTTTCTAGCGAGAGAACGTCAACCGTCCAACGATATTTCTGTACGCGTCCGCGAGACAATGCTGTTCGTTTTGTTCCGCTCTGGGAACGCGTTTCTATATATATATATATATATATTCATCTATACGCACGCGTATATATAAAACCTTTCTGCTGCCTTTTTCCCGCTGCAGAATTTTCACCCCATTTCGCAAGCATGTCACTTCCTGCCTAAGTTCGTATCGGTCTACGAGCAAAAAGGAGCACGCAGGGACATCGCGTACGTATGCGTTCGCGTACATTTTCACAATGCCAGGCCGACGTCCATGGTCAGTCGACTGGCGGTGCTTTGCATGCAAACAGAAAGCGTTACATCTCTCCCGATGACCGGTCAGGGGGACAGTAAATTTCGAAAACTACCGACACGGGGCCACAGCTTATCGTTCATCTGCTCCCCCTTTTTTTGAATTCCTTGCATTGCGTCAGCGTTATTCCGCGGTGTTTTATTATTCGAAAACTGTAGACGTTACGAAGGTTGTATATTGAAAGCTTGAAAGTATGTACAGTCGTTAAAATATATGAAGATTTTAAAATATTTCAGTTCGGGGAAATTAAAAGGAAAACANGAGATTTCAATCTCTTTTTCCTCCAAGAAATCTAAAAATTTAATATTTAAATAGTTAAGAGTTAAAGTAATTTATGTTTACCTCAAATTTTCAATAAAAACTGCTTGGAATACAGCATATGATACTTCATAGATAAATTCTAAGTAAAAAAATCAACAAACCAATGACCTCTCGCATGAATACCTAAAAACGTCTTTAAAGATACGTTTGATCGAACTTTGACAGTGACCAAGCTTCCTCCAACACCTCTTCGATTCAATCAATTACATGAATAATACAAGATACATTGAAAACCAACCATACCGAACTACCACATACAACGGACGACTATATCGCGAGTAATTTATTCAAATTATCGTAACTGGAACGAGCATTTTCTAGCGAGAGAACGTCAACCGTCCAACGATATTTCTGTACGCGTCCGCGAGACAATGCTGTTCGTTTTGTTCCGCTCTGGGAACGCGTTTCTATATATATATATATATATATTCATCTATACGCACGCGTATATATAAAACCTTTCTGCTGCCTTTTTCCCGCTGCAGAATTTTCACCCCATTTCGCAAGCATGTCACTTCCTGCCTAAGTTCGTATCGGTCTACGAGCAAAAAGGAGCACGCAGGGACATCGCGTACGTATGCGTTCGCGTACATTTTCACAATGCCAGGCCGACGTCCATGGTCAGTCGACTGGCGGTGCTTTGCATGCAAACAGAAAGCGTTACATCTCTCCCGATGACCGGTCAGGGGGACAGTAAATTTCGAAAACTACCGACACGGGGCCACAGCTTATCGTTCATCTGCTCCCCCTTTTTTTGAATTCCTTGCATTGCGTCAGCGTTATTCCGCGGTGTTTTATTATTCGAAAACTGTAGACGTTACGAAGGTTGTATATTGAAAGCTTGAAAGTATGTACAGTCGTTAAAATATATGAAGATTTTAAAATATTTCAGTTCGGGGAAATTAAAAGGAAAACAATTCTGTAAAAAATATAATAAGGAGACAGTGGTAAAGAACTACCAAAGTGGTGAAAACGACTAATTTGTGATTTGTTATACAAATTTTATAAATATACTGTGGGACATTTTTGGGACAAAATGTTGGAAAAATGTGGATAAAGTTTTGTCTTCCTTGCATTGTGTATTTTTTCATATTCCTCTAATTTTGATTTTGTAGATATAAATGAATCGGTAGTTCCGGTGTTAAAAAAGTGGAATTTCTAAAATTTAAGGACAGAAGAAGTAAAAATTTAAGAGATCTGAAATTTCTTAAAATATCAAAATAAGAAATTAAAGACCTCTATGTTACAAAAATCGTAACCATAAATCACGCCTCGAATATCGCTGTGTTAGCCGAGTTTATGCTCGAAAATCATCCTCTGCCCCTTCCCCTCGGATCTTTGCCCCGGGATAAGGCTATCAAATGCACGTTGCGTCTTCCAACCGAGCTCGAGATGGCGATCCACGGCGTCGTGACTGAGCGTTGGATTTCTCCGGAGAATATTTCCAGTGTTAGAGACGGATTAAACGTCGAAATAGAGCGCGTTATCAAAGGGGTGGTGGTAAAATTTTGTAGCGAAATTTTTGGAAAATTTTATGGCTTGTGTTCTCGGTAATGTTTAGATGTAGGAGTAATATTAGATCTGAGAAGAATAATTGAAGTACGACGAATATTAAAACACTCTGAGAATATCGGTAAAGACAGGAAACCAAAGTACACGTGCTTGCAATTTAGATAATTTTTTAGATCTAAATTAATTATTTGAATAGGTATTAGTAACGTGTTAGTATTCATAGACAATCTACAATAGTCGCGAAACATCGGAACTATCCTTTCCCAAAAGAGCATTAATAGAAGAATATTAACACCACGATTCTGAATAAAATTGCCAACATAGAAACACCAGGACATTATCGTATCCTTACTATTCTTCGCAATAACAATGCCACGATACTAATGCTACAACTTATTGACTATCACCGTGTTCGCGTCAGGGAACGCCTATTACGCTGTATTCAAATACTCCCTGGGAGACAGTCGATGGGGCCATATAACCGGGAATAGCGAGAGCATTGAAGTCCCGTAACCTGTAAAGAGTTTATCGAAGAAGAAGGACTGTTAAGGGTAAAGGGTAGTTTTGCGAGCACCGGAGAAAAGCACGGAACGGGAACAAGGGGTAGCGACTGGGAGAAAGAGAGAAAAGGAGAGGTTCTAGCGGGACAATCTCATCTCGATCCCATCGTACATCGTGCCACCGGAGGCCCTACATCTCCTGACTCGTCCTACGTCCCTCTGAGGGACCCGTGCACCCTTCACGAGTCTTCTCCGCCATCCCCTTCCTTTACGTTCTGCTAGGTACACCGGGTCCTGCGACCCTCGACGTGGCAAATTGAGCACACTCGCCCCTTGCAAGAGACCGAGCAGCGTTACGAGCGATATATGTGGACCATTCGACAGACAAACGGCTCTCTTTCCTACTCAGATTCTCCAGTATAGTACGTCTTTTCTCCTTCTTTGCCAGGGCCCTTCCCCATGGATCGAGGCGCGATCGTAAGTCGAGCAACGCGACGCGGTTCGATTGAGTTATGAGTTAAAAACGTTTTAAACGAAAAATATGAAGGATTTTATTAGAAAAAAAAAAATAAATAATTAAAACACATATCTGTATATGAACTAAAATGGTGTTGGTTGATTGATAGAAACGTGGAAAAAAGATTGTAGTTATTTCGTTGTTTAGGAAGGATTAAATAGCGTTTAGTACTGAAATCAGTGGTATAAGTAGTATTGGTCAGACGCCCCTTATTTTAGATTTATTACGTTTATAGGTTTAAGAAATTGCGAAGTTGCATTTAGCGAGTGTTTTACTGGTAAGTAAACAGTTCTAAATTAATACTTCAATACATCTGATTATAAAAAATATTATGTATAAGATAAAAATATCATGATATAAGAGATTTCTTACCGAAGGTAATTTAATTTCTTTCAATAATGATGTTAATAATTTGATACATCCACGACATGATTGATGAAAAGAGAATCATCGCTACTCATGCTAATGAGCAATCTTTTCATAGATTTCACAAATTTTTCACCATTTAATACTTACAACAACGAACACGTTTTACGAACA
This sequence comes from Ctenoplectra terminalis, assembly GCA_019453375.1. Classification (NCBI taxonomy): domain Eukaryota; kingdom Metazoa; phylum Arthropoda; class Insecta; order Hymenoptera; family Apidae; genus Ctenoplectra; species Ctenoplectra terminalis. The sequence goes on from SMSQ01025785.1 coordinate 212,828, forward strand.
CCATTGCGTTATCGAATATAGTTAATCTACTCCGACACGTCCACGAAATTCCATCGAGTAAAAAACGCTGACTTCGAATCCGTAGTAAACGGACGAGCGTCAGGGAAAAAGAGAGGGGTCGATCCGGCGGAAAATATCCTGGAAGCTTTTCATAAATACTGAACGATACCCAGGGCGAATCCAGACGCAGTACTGGCCTTCTGAATCGGGCTCATCTCGCGCCAGCGCGAAGGCGGTGGTTTTCACTCGGGTCTAATAAAGGGTTAATTAATACGCTTTAAACCGTCGCTCTCGAAAGGGGTGCCTGGGGTGGAGGCACGACCTACAAAGTGCTCGAGAGGATCAGAGGGAGAGGGAGAGCGTGCGGAGAGAGTGAAAGAGAAACGCTGGCTGTCGCTTTCACACCACACGGCCTCGAATCGAATCACTGGGTGTTATTGCGTGAATCCCCCTTCTCTGACACTTCATTCTGAAAATACTAACAAATACCGCGCTGGATTTTTAACCGTATCACCGATCGACAGAATATTTACGAACGCGAATCACGGAATGCGAATTTTATTCGCTTCTGTGATAATCAAACGAGATTGACCGTGAATTGTTTAAATCCTATACGAGATACAGAGCCTTTATCGGAAGCTTAAAATCATAATTATTTGAACTTCTCCCTGTTTTCCTTTTCTCTGTTAACAAATCACAGAATACTCTTCTTTACTTTCAAAATTTAAATTTCAAATAAATACCATGGCTCGCCAATGATCCGCTACGATTGATATCACACCATTTACGCCAGAAACCAACGCTACAACGTCTAATCTATCCTAAAACACTTGAACACAAGAAACCAGCTCAGAGTTGTCACGGAAGAAAGCTCGCCACGCTACAGGCGTATTCACGCGTAAAATTTAAGCAAGTAGCTTTCGCAGGCTGCATAATTATCCTTCGAGTGACACGGTACCACGCAGAGGGTGTAAAATCAGTAACGTTACCGGAAAATCCGTGCAAGCAGCAGCGACAGCGACGACGGAGGCTCGTTGGAGAAGCAACGACGCCTCTTCCACGGTAAACCCAATTTATTTCGTTCCGGGCAAGGGAGGTGAGAGCGAAACGAGAAAGCCCTTTTCGGGGTGGGCGCCAAACGGTGATGCCACCGGCGACTTGTGAACCACTTGTCGCTGTTACGGCCCCATAAATTCACGGCGCCGCCGACACAACGAAGAAGCACTCTCAGACTGCTACTCAGAGAGTCCCTTAGACGCGTGTTTGGATGCCTGCTTACTTGCGTTTACCCCACGCCCGGATTCACCGCCACCAGCACCCCTAATCGAAATCAACGTTTCCGCTCGTTACACTATTCTATTGTCGTGTCCTAACGGGATTTCGTGGCACCCTTCAAGGTACAGGGGAAAAAAAAACCATAGATGTTGAGGCTTGGACGTATGAGACTGACAGATGAAGCATTCAGGTGATCTTACGCGATGCTTCGTGAAGATGTATTTGCTTCATTTGGATAAAGAGTGTTTTTACGAATGAAAATAGTTTCGATGTTGCGACGATACTGCTTGGATTTAGTCAGACAAATTTGTATACATAAAAAGGACGAGCTAATAGAAATTCTTCTATGCAGAAGAAAAAGAGTCAGCCGATCGAGTTGCCTAGATTGGAACTCGAACGCGGATCTTTCGTTTGCCGGGTGATTTTATCGTTGATCGTTCTAATTATTGAATTATTCAGAACTGACCAACAACTCTTCCTGTTCTAGTCCTTATAAACCGAAACGCAACAGAATCGCTGCTTACAGCTACAATATTGCGCACAGAATATTACTTGTCTTCCAACGTCTTGCAACTTCAGATTACGTATCCTAGAACAGCCTATATAATTCCAAAATCCTCTCAAACGCGTGTAACAGATCTAAGCCACCCTGTAAGCCACCTCGTACGAACGTATTCGTTAAAATACTGAACTCTTTACGATCCGAAGAACCTATAAGCACCAGAACGACAAGAATCTGCTCGTAACCTATTACCGAGATTCCGTGACGACTTTTCCATTCTCCTTCAAGCAGTATCGATCCCTTGGTATCTGTCTTGCCGAAAGGCTTGCGGCTTTTCGAGTCCGCCATGCGGGCCAACCAAGAGCTAACGGGTTGAACGGCTGGAGAACGGTCCTGAACAGTCCTGCGACGAAGAGGGCCAGACGAAGGGGTAACAAAGACACGCGGAAGAGAGAGGGATGGAAACGACGGTCACGTCGTCGAGATGAAGAGGAACAGAGAGAAACGGTAGGCTTCCTGCATCCGACATCTCGTCGACGAACGTAACATAACGAGATGAAGTCAGTGGTGTATGACGTCACGGTGGTGGGCGTCCTCGTCGTTGCGCTAGCTCGCTTCCTGGCGACTGTTTCCGTGGAACGGCGGAGATCGTCAACAAAGGACGACCAGCCAGCCAACGAGCAAGGGAACACCCGTTCCACCGTATCTCTCTCTGCGATCTCTCTCTCTGTTCCATCGTCGATATCTGAAACGAGATTGAAAGGCAACTGGTGCAAGACGATTGCGACGCGGCAACAACCGCTACCCGGTCGACTCTGGTAACTCTTTACGCTCGGTTTGCGAAGAAATTGCGGAGGTATTTAGAACTGTTGGAAGGACTTTAGGATACGGTTTGGAGAAACGAAACGGTGAACGGTTACGATAAACTGGAAGCGTTTCTTCATTGGTAATGGTTGTGTACATGGGTTTGTTTTAAAGAAAGGCTCGGATTGGATTCAGCAGGAGTTTCTTGGAATTATATATTTGTGTTAGGAAGGTTCTGTATAACGTTTCAGACAAACAGAATCAGGTTAAAGGGTAATATGTATGGGATCGTGATAAGTGATGAAAGATATCATTCACTAGGGTGCATATTGTACCGACGATGAGTTGCTTATAGAATATAGAATATACGAAATCAGAACTGTTATTGCGTTACGTGGATCGAGAATGCGAATCAAAAACGTTCCAAATATTTCTAAAATTTCAACACCAGAGTGCCCGATATCACCAACGTCCAATTACAAGAAATAAAAATTTCTTCTCCCTAAAACGCCACGAATGAACCTGGTCTGAGAATATAAAACAGATTAAATAATCTCTGCCGGCCCGTAACGGTCCAATAAAGTTGTTTTGGTCTGTTCTCGGTTCAGGGACCGCTAGCCGGCGCTATCTCGCCTCTCACAAAGCGCGTCAGCCTCAGAGGACGGCAGAGAGCTCGGCCAGGGTGAAGAAAAAGGAGAACAGAAACGAAGGGCGGTGGTGCGAGGCACGGGGGTGTGCTAGCCATATATACGGCGGCCCCCATTGAACGTCGTACTTTGAAAACTTTGGACGTTAAGAGAAAGGGTAGCTGGCTGCTCAGGACGTATTGTAAAGGCTCCGTCCGGGCGACGGAGATGGCTGCCGTTGGTGTAGGGTGGCACTACCGAGACCTCCTAGACATCGCTTCGATTTAAGGAGTGCCAGACCCATGGCCCGACAGAAACGCTAGGATTTTGGATTCTATCAGGGAACGACCTATTCCGAGGGATAGGGCGAACGGCCAATGAAACGCTTTCATCCTGGTAAAATGCTCGGATAGAGACAAGTCGGGATTCACGAAAACATCGCGAGACGAAATAGGAATTCCTGCAAGATCGGTCGCTCTGAAGTAGCAAATAGAAAGGAGCGTGTCTCGAGATAAAGAATTTTACAGGGAGACGATTCAATGTTCTACCTTTCTTTTTTTTCTCTTTTTTTCTTTTTCTTCTTTTTTTTTGACCTTATTCGTGATTGCAATAAAGATTGCGAGAATATTGGTGAACTTGATTATAGTAACAAAGTGTTGCGTTGAAGAATGAAAAGACTTGTTTTAATCTCAACGGGGATCTAAGTGAGAATGGATTTTTGTTTAAGCAAAGCATTCCAGTCCGTCGTTTTCTTTCAAGGAAAGAGTCAAAGAAAAAAGAGAGCATCGGCTAAAACAGTCGATAGCCGGGCGAGCGTTGGAGAGGATACAGACAAAGGTCCCGAGACGAAGAGGAACCCTTTGAAGAAATCCTTCACGTTCCTGCTCGATTTCCCGTTGCGTCAAAAAGTTGCCTGCATTCTTTTCAAAGGAATCTTCCGCTTTGGTTAACAATTACTCCGGTGCAGAGCGGTGGCTCGAGTTTCTTGAGAAATGTTTCTCGCGAGAATTACGGGAGGATCGATTCGAGGATAGAAATTGCAACAAAGATCGGCGAAATGTGTTAAAGTGCATTATAAAATCATTATTTGTTAAATGACATCTTTTAATTACGCGAAATTTAAATTTCATAAAATATATCCATAATCCAAATTTCATGAAAAAAATATATCCAAAAATATTCCATATATTTAAAACTAGAAAATGAAATAAATTGTGGAGTCTTCCGCCGGCACATTGTATTCCATAGTGCAATTCCAACTTGAACACCTAAAATCTAACACCTCTCACAAATTTTGAAACTTCGTGCGCGTAAGAGTGAAAAGCCCGAAACTCTGACAATGCCTCGACTTTCAGAATTCGCATTATCAGGTACAATGGTCCATCAAGGCTATCAGAAGGAAGTCATTTTCCATGGTGCGACGCGAAGACTATAACAACGCTCCGGCCATTTTCGTCAGCGTAAAGACAGCTTTTAGTCTCCGGCACCCACTACTCACCTAAGCCACGTCGCGCAGCCCGATGATGGTAGGGAATGGTTGAAACGCAAGGACTCGCGCTAATGAAGGACGAGCAAGGGCTGGTGGGTTGGCACAACGACGCGAGCAAAGGCCAACAGGTCGCCATTAGAGCATACTGTTTCGAACTACTAATAGCCAATTCATGCGGCCGCCCAGTCGAGCCCGGTCCGCCAGTTTCACCCCTGTAGCTACCGCGACCAAGATCGTCGCCCCACATAAATAGACGGGCGGCCATTGGGAACACCCTTCGTCTTTCGATCCTGCCGATTTACATGCTATCTAGCGCGTAACTAACTCGAATATATGCTTCCACGAGGTTCGGTAGTAAGTTAAGTTACCGATCACGCGAAAAAGTTAAATCGTTACGTTTTCTGGTATCAAACTATTTTTTGTCTCGATGTTAAATCATTGAGCGATAAAAATCTAAGAGCTGAACATTCATATTGCAATTTATCGCGAAAAAAAGCAATTTAAACTTATAGTACATTAGATAATAGCTACTAGTACATTAGATAATAAACATTTCTACATCACTGAAAGCAGACTTGCAACGGACTTGACTTATCCCATAATACTAGCATTTCTCTAAATATCACACCTTTCTATGACAATTCTCAGCCCAAAAAATACCTCTCCTATAATCTAGTTTACCACAGCCCAAAGATATTAAGCCAAAAGAAGAGCTTCCGAACGAAATCGAACAAACAGCCAGATCAACGACCACCATCGCACACCGCCGTCTTAAATCTCCAAGTTGGCCGGGCTCTCTTTCGCGACGGCGTCGATAGAATGCCGCGCGATTATCGGCGAACTTTCTTGCATCTTATTCCGCGGGGCGGCGGCGAAAAGCTTCGACAGGAGTTCTATACATTGACTGGGCGGGTAGCTACCAGCGGATATACGAGCTATTCCCAGAGGTCCGCACCCTCCTTGGGTACAATACTTGGTCTTCGTCTTGCGCGTTCTGGCCGCGTAATTACGAGGGGAAAATTAAGCACCGACACAGCCGCCGGTCGGTCGACCTGTCGGTCCTTTCGCTCGGTTAACGAGAACGAGACAGGCCGCGGAACGCCGAGGGAACGACGAGGACACCGGCGGGGGTAAGGAAAGGAATCACGTTCCTGGGTGCTTACACGAGAAAGACGACAAGGAGACGACGGGGCCTGTGCCAACCAACCGGCTGAGTCTTCTTAGATCTCGGCAATGGATCCAGCCACAAAGCGGCCATTAAAAGATCATATCATCCGGCGTTACGGCTTTTGAAATCCTTCCTCTCTCTCGAGATATTTCACCGGCCACCGAAAGGGCTGTTCGCCAACTTATTCATGATTAAAAAAGTTATTGTTATCCTCTTCGCGCGATGGCCTGCTTTTTTTTTTGTGTTTCTTTTTTTTTTTAAAGGCAGATGAGCGACGAGGTTTGCGATAAGCAAAGGGATGACCATTGAGGGATTGCTCGTTTGAAAATGTTTGAAATATTAAAATGTAGTAGTGTCTTCTGTGAATGTTATCGCTTATATCTGAGAAATATTTAATTTCTTCGTAAACGATGACTAAGCGGACGAAATTGATCGATACGTCCTGTTGTGTTAAACGAGAGAAATAATTTTGTAACGATCGAATAAAAGGTCTCGATGCCACGAGTTATAAACTGTACGCATTGCCACACTCGATACTTCAGTATTTGATCCACGAAGTTGAACTAACAATAACGTACAGTTTCAACAAACTTTTTCACCTACACCAAAGAACGTTTCATCCAGCAGAATCATCCACATCGACAGACTTCGCCGCGATATTTTTTTACGTCCCTTTATGTATGATTCCAGTGGCGCTGCAAACTTCCACGCGATCGCAAAACCGACGAACTTATGTGTCGGATCTTGTACGCTTATATCCAGGCTTATGGAAGAGAACACTGCTCTAAGCGTTTTCCTCTTCCTTCGATGCGAGTGCCTTTTTTTTTTCGGGCCCCGTACGACCGAGCTCTCCACTTTCTTAATCCGTTTCACCGCGCAGAAGATTATTTTACGAGCCTGCGGTGCCATGGCATCAGCTGCGTCTTCGCGACCCCGACCCTACCACGAAAGAGAGGAAAAAAGCTGGATGTCGGCGAGCAACCGCGCTCTAACGCGAGTTAATAATACTCCCCTATTTTTTAAGAGTCGCTACTTTATTTATAAGACACAGTCCCATACGCGTACAGCGATATATACCAGATAAACGACTATTATCCAGTACCCTGGCTATGCGTTCGGCTAACCGAGGGGAGGGATCCATTTATGGGAAAGACACCATATGCAAAAATACCGCACGTGGTTATTCCGTCGAATCAGCGCTTGAAATAAGTACAAATATAGAAGTACGAGACTTGCAAATGCGAGGAATTTTGTGTTAATGATTACAGTTGTCTGATCTTTGAAAAATTATTTTGATGAAACGCACTGATAGAATACTAGGATTTTTTTAATATTTATGTTGTTTGCTATAATTCTCTAATTTAGGAATTCCAATCGTGATTTTTATATTTACTAGGATAATTACGAGTCAGATGTCTCGATCTGGTATAGACTATAAAATATTCCGTTTCTCAGCTGTTTTTAATTGTACATTGAAAATTGTAAATATTTAGTATTATACACTTAAAAAAAAAATAATCCATCGTTTCCCAAATTACCCTATATGAAAATAGTACTATTATCTACACAAACCTCACAGACATCTCAATCCGAACAAAATACCTAATTTCGATCAAAAACCTGAGACGCCCCAATTTCTAAACCGAGTTCAACAGAAATTTCTCTTACAAAAAAGAGCCACCTAGCTGTCCAAAGAAGACCAACCAGAAAAAGCTTTAACCGCCACACACCTACGGTCTTCCTTGAAGTTACAGCTCGCGGTGGCGGTAATAGGTACGAGGTGATGTTCCAGAAGGTCCGTTTAGCGTCCGACAAAGGGGTCCACGTGAACACGAGGAAACCTTGGCGCAGCGGTAGCCGGACAAAAGCGGTCGCTGCGGTAATTATCGTCTACAAGGGCGAAAGGCAAGGAGAAGGAGAAAGACGCGTTTACGTGAACGACACAACGATGACGACGACGACGAGGACGACGACGACGAGGACGAGGTTGCCGACGATGCCCGGTAGGGAAGCTGACTGGGCTTCAGCGAGTTTCTAGCCAACCAAGCAGCCATCCAGAGTGCTGGACAAAGTTTCCGCTTGGTCGTCGGGGCTTCCAGGCTTCTGGAAACTTTCGGCCCAACCCCCGGCGGACCGTCGCCGAGGATTGGGCGTCTTTGTCCACCCACCTGGTCTGACCACCGGCTGCAAACACGGCCGCTGCAGTAATTGCAATAAACGTCTATTCGTCGATGGAGAATTTGTTCGGCTACGCGAAGACCGCCTCGGCGAGCGGCAAGAAAATCGATTCGCGTTCCCTCGTAAGCGAGTTGTTGGTGGAAATGCGAGCTTGGAAATCGTTGCAGTGTTTACGATAACTTGTAAAACGAAGACATATCTTGATAAACAAAATTGCTACAGAGCTATCCTTTTAGTCTCGCAATTGAAAAGGTTGAGATAACTAAAATTTAAACGAAGAATTTATATTTCTTAAGAACATCGGTCGGAAATTAAATATAGTCGAACGTAGTCGAATCTTTCTTTGAATATCTAACTCTCAGGAACTCAATTCTCCCTCAAATGACTTGAAACATTAAAATTTAAAACCTGAATTTCATCTCGGAGTCAAATTAATATACCTAACGAAAAATCGAAACATGAACCTTCAACGCATAATTTCATCGTACTCTGAATCTAATCGCACCCCAGTTAATCGGGCGCCACCGCGAATTTTCCATAAGATGTACCCGTACACAGGGGTTCCTACTAGACAGAACGGATCTCGAGAAATCCGTTGCGAATCTCAGAATTCATCTCTCGTCTCTCGCCAGCAACGCAACCAATTACAGTATTTTCCAGCAGAACGACGCGGCTTCCACGGGCCTCACCCCTGTCCCCCTAACCGTGGCTGGTGTCTCTCTTATGGAGCGTATGTAAATTAGACTCTCTGTTCGAAAGCGCAGCTTCCTTCAAAATCTCGCTCCATCTCGCTTCCACCGTCCCGGCCTTCTCTTTCTCCGCGAGCACATGGGGTCCTAAGACCACGAACGCCGCCGCTGATGGGTTTGTATTCTAATTTCGGGCTTTGGTTTTCGCCCAGCTTTCCTCTCGTTCGCAAGGCAAGCCAAGGTAACGCGATGTAAGGGTGAGAGCAGAAGAGGGGCAGGTTTTCCTGGCTGCAACCACCCACGAGGATGAAATCGCTTTCCGACTAATCCCAAAGGAGTGTTCCAACCCCCTGCCACCCCCTCGATTCCGCGACGCGATCCACCTTTTCTTATCCCGAAGGCAGTCGCTCCTCCTTCTTTGCCCTGTCAGCTGGGCAACCAAGAAATGCTGGATTTTAATACACGTAAAATTAAAATTAGCTCCTCTATTTGCATCTGGTAATAGGAAAAAGAACGGTTGCTCGTTCTTTTCGTAGATTGGTGCGTAGGGGCTGTTGCAGTGTGTGAAGGGCAGCGTTTATGTTTGAGTGCTGCGTTGAAGTTGTGTGTTGCTCGTTTCGTATGAAATTATTGGAGAAGATTTAAGAAATTCAACCTTCTTAGAAAATTACGTTCCATGAATTGAAATTTTTTTAGATCGAGTTCGAAATCGATAGACAGGTGTTTCTAACGGGTGTAACTGATCGAAGAAATTTAAGAAACGATTCGTGTTTTTGAGATACCCTGAAGCAACGGTGTTTTAGGGTTAAACGAGTCCAGCGAAGGTGAATCGAGACGCAAAGACCTGTGAAATAGCCTCTTTTCCCCGAGTGACCCACCGCTGAATGCAGCCCCTTGCCGTGTGCCACGGGAAAACGCGGCTGCCACCCTTCCTGTCGACCCCGTTCAAAAAAATTGTCTAACAACCCTAACGCATCTCTTCCTTGTCCCTTTCTCTTCCTGTTTCCCCGGTATACTTAAAAATAAATATCGGGAATCGATCGTTTCCCAAAATAATTAACCATGCGCGACGTTGCGCAGCGCGAACGCGAACTCGCGTGAACGGTGAAACGTGAAATCACCCTTTCGATACAAGGGAGGAGAACGAACCGTGTGGAAATAAAAATTATTCAAATGAAAATAATATCTTAGAATTCACAAAGCTCAGTCTAAACGCAGCCATTGCTCCATACTATTCTTACATATTTAATTCACCAATAACTTACATAATTTGGTTCAAAAGTATTCTCACGACAAAAAAAAAAGAAGAAAAAAATAAGAAAAAGATAATTCTATTATTCACAATGACGATAGATCCAAGCACTCATATCGCAAACTTAGTCTTTGGAACTCAACGCGTGTGTCCGCTGAAAAGCGGTGTGTTCGATAGGAAGTCGGCGTAGAAATCGCAATTTCGATCAGCAGGGCGCACAACGCTAAGTCGGTCGTGCTTTAATTCGCAGGTTTATGCCAGGGATAGGCGAACATTAATTTAGATTACGCTTCTAGCCGGTTGTGGCTAGTAAGGATAAGGGATACCAGGGCCCGGAATTGAAACCTCCTCCGCGGCCAGCGGGAGCTATACGTTACACACACCTTTCGCTATTAAGTTGCCAACCTGAAGTCCCGCTGAACTTCAACCTAAGCAATATGATCCGAGCGTGTAGCCTGTATTGAACATAGGAAATCCTTATCACCGACCGAGATACACGAAAGATCTTAGATAGGGGAACGACACACCGTGAGACTAGGGCAAAGGAACGCCTCTATAGAGGTTCGACGAAGTCCTAACCGCGGCCTAACGACGGCTATCAGCGGTATATCGGGAAAGGAGAGACTCAGATCTTATCGGTGCGTTACCACCTAAGCTGTTTGCGTCTTGTAAACTCGAAGATTACCGAAGTGCTCGACGTCTCTCTCTTTCACCGTTTCCCATCCCTGTCCGTTTCTATCTTTCCTCCTCGTCTCCTTTCCTGATACTAGATAACGTGACCGTCCTGGAAACCATGGACGAGGGTCTAGAAGTGGATGGAGAAGCCTTGGAAGGCATTCAATGTGTGAATTGCGGCGTCTAGGGTCTCTCTTGCCTTCGTCCTGGCCCTCGAACCCTATGGACGCGCGCAAGACCTTGCATAACGAAGAGGACGTGCTAGGTTTGTCCACCGATACAGATGCTGTTATTCTGGTTGGTCCATTCGTTACTTAACCAAGACCTTGTTCTTCGTTACAAAATTGGAGTCGAGAAAAGAGCACTGTATAAAAAAAAATTTTTCCAAACTCTGAATAACTATCCGAACAACTAGTCTCTAAGTTATTACACGAACGTAACGAACTTTAGAATATCGCAAAATATTAACACCGAATAAGAAGACCGCTTGAATTAACGTTATATCACGATACACAAGTATCGCTTCAGCCTCGTCAATTTTCGTAATCGAATGAGAAATCGGCTCCGGTTCGGCCGAGTCTGCCAACTTCGAATCTATCTAACGTCACGTAGACACCGTCGATACTGTAGAATCGCGAGCGGAGGAAGACGTTTGCTATGCAAAGTAACGAAGTTTCGTCAGGGTGCAGGAAGAAGAAGCGCAGTACGTGGCGTTCGCGAAATCGTGGATTCACCAGCCAAAGTAATAACTTCGAAGACACCGACGGATTGGTCGCGGTATCGCGTTTAGCGCGAACACGTACGAAAGTGGATAAGCTAGCGACGGGCGAACTTCATTCGCGGACTGACGCGCCTGGAATTGCTTATAGGTGTCGTGATCGCCGTGTATTCCAGAGTCTAACAACTCTTCTCCTTCTCTGTTGCCTAACGATCTTCCAGCCGTCCAGAATGCAACGACGACTGGGAATTGCAGCATCTCCTTGGGATCGAGGCTTAGACGATGCCCTAACGGCGACCCTGTACCTCTAGTTAGGCCACATTAGTAATCTCCCCTAGGAGTTCTTGGATTCTATGTCCTCGACGTGTACCGCGGCTCATTATTATGAATTCAAGTCCGAGATTCGGGCGGAGGCGTTGTTGTGGGTGCATCGTTATTGAAAAGGGATCTAATAATTTTGAGCGTTAAGTAACATTGATGAGATGATTAGGGTTCGGTTCAGAAGAAACGTAGAAGATATAAGCGGTACGTTAAAAAAATACAAATACCCGAATCACTCAGAGTTTTAAATTTTTGCAATTAAAACATGCATTTTAAAGTGCCATTTTCCGCAAAATAAATTCAGCAAACTTCAATCCCCTATCGTTAAAAAAAAAAAAATGCTTAGAAGAAAGAGTCCAAAATCATCGTTGTTACGAAAATAAATTTCGCGAACCACAAGAAGCAGAGGAGAACCTTCAACCCCAAAACAGTTTTCCACCCTCGTTTCCCCAACGGATCGCGTTTTTCTGCAACGTACACGCCACTCCGTCGCCTCGTTCGCAGTCACTATCGGCGTAACAACTGTTACGATTCGCAGGTCGTACGATCCACGGTCACGAACCGTTTACCTCCGCACTCTTTAACGGTGGGCTAATTAATACGCGCCGCGAGTATCGAGCAAACGTTTCCACGAAAGAGAAAGAGTTTGTTACCGGGCGTCGACGGTGGCCAACCAAAGAGAAAATGGCGCGAGCCTTTCTGTTCTTCGCGAGATTATTCGTGAATCGCGTCCGGAGAGTGTGCGAGCAGAAATCGGTATCGGCACGGATACCTCGACCCCTCTTGTCACGAGACGAATACGAAATCGACGAGTCGGTCTCCGGAGGGTCGAAGGGTCGTTTCCATCGCCTTACGGGTTCGCGCCAGACCAAATTAACCATGAATGGCCAATTAACCTGGAGACTGTGCCAACTAACCGCCACGGCCAACGTTACCCGTGAACCGAATTGATCGCCGTTCCGCTGGTCGGATAGTTAATCGCTGTCGACTGTGCTAGGAATGCTCGAAGAACGTATGTTCCCACACGTAGAATGGCACGAATCATTTTATAGCAATTGGACTCGTTTCTTTCTTTTTCTTTTTTTATATTCCACGAGGGTGATCTGTAGTGGTTTTTTCTTTTTTCGCGTGTTCTTTTATTTCACTGGTGAATTCGTATATATTTGAAGTGCTTAAACTACAAAAGCAAAAATTTGATTTTCTTCAAAGCAAAGATACGCACGATAAGCGTAGGTTCTGCAGGGAATTAGCCTCTATTTCAAATTTGAAACTCAAGCTTGCAATTCAAACTAAAACATCAAATTCTAGCGCAAAGTTTAAATTCGCAGTCAAGTTCGAAATTGGAAACCCGAAATCTAAATTTAGATTAAACTTCACCCTGTATGAAACATCCCAGAAAAGGAGCGACTGATATTAAAAACTATATCCATACAATCGTACAATCCGATACAGTAGCGCGATTAAAATCGTCAATGCTTCCTAAGAATAAATCGATTTTATATCGCCTCTTCAACCAATCGTTTAATTTCAATTAACCACCTAATCGTGGAACGAACGATGCGCTATCCCAACAAGAATGTCTGCAACCGCTGTTCAAATAGAATACAAACAATTTCGAACCGTTCACAAAATTCGGGGAACAGTTGCGCGGATCGCTCGAATCTTCGTCGGGCAATCGTTTTCGCCGAAACACGAGATGGTACCTGGGGGTTGGGAAAAGAAGCAACCCCTAGTTCCCACACAAGCGAAGCCCAGTTCTAAACCGTCTTTCCCCGAGAAGAGGCGCGAGTTGGGGGGTAAGAGAGGGCTACCATACCACGCGATGGTATATTTTTAATTACTTACACCCACGCAGCTGCATCGCGCGATGACTATAAATCAAGCGGAGCGCCGCCCAGCAAAGTAATTACAGCTTGAATTTTAGATAATGTTGCCGCAAGCACGGCTCACTTCCACCCCCTGTCACCCCTCCTCGCCACCGAATACCCAACACTTTTCATCCCACCGGTCGCTGTTATGTCTTGATCCGTTGTAAATAAGTCGTTGCTTCGAGGTTTTGTTAATCGACAAGTTTTTCAATCGCGTCAGCCTCGAATGGTTGATTCAACTTCGGTGGCATTTTTAAAATTGAATTTTTTGAATGGTCCAAGAGCTCGCGATTTTGATAGATTGTGGTGAATTTTATATGTATTGTAATGTGAAAAAAAATTTGTGGGCGGTTGACGTAAATGAAATTGATGTTGAAGTCGAAACGATTTGAGTGTACTCGATAGCTTCTGAGTCCGATACGACATCGTTCTATTGAAATATTTATCCGTGAGTGCAAAATAGTACATAGAATACGAGATTACTTGTTATATTAAAAATACACGGCTTTTCTCCGTAAACAATTAAAACAAAGCATTTCTACGAGCTACCTACAGAAAAGCTGTTTCGCGAAGGCTATACATACATCAGAAGAGCCTCTTTTAACCTCCATACTCCATCATTTATTCTGACCTAATTTTTACTGCAGTTATCGTAACACGTGATACCCTCGCGCAAAAAGGAAAGGGAAATACCCATAAAACAAACCCTTAACCAATACCCAGCGCAAGAACTGCCTCGCAGTTCCGTCCTATATCCACAGCACGCTCGACTTGTTAGCTCTCGAACCACTTTTTACGGCAGCGTAGTCGATAATTAAAACGACCGAGAAACGAAACTCCAGAAATCCTCGGTGCAGTCGCACGAATACATGCTAATTACCCCACTCGCTAATTTCTTCACGACTTCACGTGTCCCCCTGGCCCGCGAGCCTCGTCGTCGCGGAATAGTTTCGCGATTTGTCACGGCTGATGACACCGCTAAGTATAGAGTCGCGGTTAAACTGAAGACGAGGGGAAGCTTCCCGCCGACCCAACCCCCGACCTGACGTTCGAATTGTTTACATAATTATGCGCCAATTAAGAGAGCAGGCTGAAGGAGGCGCAAGAAGGAAGAGCCGGGAGAGGATCGGTAGCGAGTGGCTGGCGAGGGCAGCAGCCATCTCGATTCCGGCGCAATTAAGGTGCGGTTGAGGAAACCTAAAAAAAAAAAAAAAAAAAAAAAA
>SMSQ01025785.1:227852-267351 GCA_019453375.1 Ctenoplectra terminalis
AAAAAAAAAAAAAAAAAAAAAGGCACGCTAGGAAAGAGTGGAATTTAATTAGGAGTTCGTGCTCTCTCGTATTTCCAGACAGCCATGAAGAAACAAGACAGAGCGGTGTATATACACAAGGGAAGGTAAGGTGGAACGAGGAAAGACAGACAGAGAAAGAGGCAAATCGGAGAAAAACAGAGGCAGCGACGTAAAAGAGAGACGACGAGATTCATCGAACCGTTGAACGACTCGAACGAGACGAAGAGAAAACGTCAGCGATGGGGTATCGTCAGCGAAGGCATAACAATCAGGAATATGATAACACGCAGAGGATGGATGCTTACCTTCACCTCAGACCTACGCGAGGATTCTCCAAGAGTCGGGTGAACGTTGACGGAAAGGGATGCTCGAGCGAGATGAAAGATGATGAGTGAAGGAACCGCGGCAGGGGTAGGAGGCGCTTAATTAGAGCCAGACTTCCGTAGGATGCTTGAGGCTTCCCTACGTTCTAAACTTCTATCTTCCCACAGTTTATCCCCGTAAAGTGGCTATCTCGAAATTACCCTCGAAATTATATCGAATTTCGGACCCGATTCGCGGACTCGTACTTTTTCTTTCCCCAAAACTGCGACGATTCTGTTACTTTTTGTTCAACGAGTGTGAAGTAATCCGAGTTTCCAATACGGGTTGAGGATTTAAATCTTAGCATTGTGTACGGTCACGGTGAATAGTAATTACATTGGTATCATTTGGGTCATTCGCCAGCGATTGAGAACTAATTGACTACTTAAATTACTGAAAGTAAATTAACGGCTAACTGAAAATTCTATTTTCGTTGAGAAACCGTATCTGGTTTTCTGTACCGCGTTAATCGTAGGAATTCTATCAATCTAAATTCCAAGTCAATCAATCGTAGCCAAATAAAAGTATCCGATACGTGGAATAAAAAATGACACCAATATTCTACTCGATGTTAATCGAAACCTCAATTAACTTCCTTGCGAATTGGGTAACCCTTCGAGTTCGAATCAAGACAAACTTTTCGAAGCAAACTTATCCTCCATCCACGCCCAACACACGATAAACGTCTTTCCTCCCACAGAATGGAGTCATTCTCACGAACGACGGTGTATTTCGCGCGAGCAACAGCCGCGACGGCAAGCCGATGTTTACTTTATCCTCACTAATCAAGGGACGTATTTGCGTTTTATAATCCTTGGTCGGCTAAGAGGGTAAAATCTGAAAGCTTAGTGGAATCTCCTTTCGGTCGGATGGGTAATCCTGGCTTCGACCCTCGATTCCTCCCCTGCCAGCCCTTCGTCTTCCACGATCGGTCGCGGAGGAAGCCATCGTCTTCGTGAACGTCTTCGTATAACGCCCGAGAAGAGAAACTCCGTGGCTGCGTCGCTGACTTAATGGCTTATTTTATCCGGTAATATTGCTGCCCGACTTCGAAGACGCCTGGGATGAATTATTGCAGCGATCGAGGTTCGCGTGGCCACTGAACGAATCATTGAACGCGAGCTTCTTTTATTGAAGCTTTTAAATTTTGATTTATCGATTTTGTGGAACGTAATTTCGAGTAGCTTTTTCGTTTGTCCGATTATAGGTGGTAATTGAATTATAAGAAAATATTAAAGTTGGGTAAAATGGAATATTAAGTGCGCGTAGAAGATAGAAAAAAATTATTTATTTTTCCGAAGTATTGCGTGAATTGGGAAAGACGAAAAAAAAAAAAATTATTCAAAACTCGTTCGGTTCACAAGTCTTTTTAAATATTAAATACCTCGCAATGTCTAGAGGACAGAGCTCCATTTATGTTTTGAACCGAAGAAACATTTCATCGACGTGTCTTAATTCCATACTCGTATTTCATACTTTCCTAAACACGCAACTTTCTCTACAGCAATTCCGTTTGTTTTTTTTTCTGTTAGAAACATAGTCATCTATACTTTCTGTTTAAGTATAAACGAACCTCCTCGGAGCAAAACCGAGGGAAATTTTATACCAACGTACAATGAAATTTTAAAACGTCGACACGTACAATGTCCGAGTCAAAGGAAACACAAAAGGGACGAGCCACTGGTCTGTCTTATCGATAATTCACACGATCTGGCCAACCGGGTACCGATCCACTAGCATGACCATGTAATTCTACCTCCTTCGTCCTATTTATATGATTAATGACTTTCTAATGGCCATACAAGCCTTCTGTTCTACGTTGCAACCCTATTTTCCTGGTAACGCTCAACATTTATGTTCTAGGATACATATTTATTCCAGCTGAACGTGGAAATATGTTGTTAATTTAACATCTAAATAACTTGATAAATTTTATAATAATCAATTTAACCTACAAGTTTCAAAAGCGATTAAACTGTGCATAAATGTAACATCGTAGATAATCGAAAGGGAGTAACTACGTAACTAAAAATAATAGATCAATGATGACTTTCACAAAGAAAATTGATGATTTCTACTCTAACTAAATTTTCAGATTCCAAATTTTAATATCAGTTCAGTATATGATCAAACAAAATGTTAATTGAATAAGAAAATATACACTGTTTAGAGTACCACAAAATTGCTAGACAAGAAGAGATTATAATCCTAAACTACTCGAGTCGAGGGTTAATCGCGATCGATCGGTGTAAAATTTCTCCTCGATGCCGGCGGGGCATCGAAACTGCGAGCCCGGTGAAATCGAGCTATTGAATCGACATCCGTCATGCGAACGTCAGTCTCTATACGTGTTCTCCTATTGGTAACTCTAGCCTCTCGACGCTAATTCTCTGGCTGGCATGCGACCGCTACTCGAACGACACGACATCACACTAACCGTTCGACCACTTTCTTTTTCTTTTTTTTTATTCCTTTCGCCTCACTTTTTATTTCCTCTCGTGCAACTTTCGGCGGCGCGTGCACGAAACGAAACTACCGAAGAAACATTTCGAGGTGCATATAAGCACCCCGTGGAATTATACTTGAGAAATCTACCGGCACGAGCTGCCACCAGGATTACACCGACCGAAGAAAAATATAATAATAATTACTGAATTTTTATTTTATTCGTCCTACCAAAAAATGAAGATCAAAGAGTCTATTACTGAGAGAAAATTAATAAAAACGATAAGAGACGAATAACAGTCCACAGAAATGAAATAAAGTTTCAAACGCGAGTTCCTGCGGAATATAATACAAAAAACCTACTACAAAATTTTCACCTACTTTTCACACAACAAATCATCCCCTACTCGATACATCAAACATATAATTTACCACTCTCGATTCAAACTTAAACCGAAAGGAAAACTAACATTTTCCATTGCATAAATAAAAAACAAATTGCTTCGTACTCACATCTACCCGTCGTCAGAGCTCTCTTCAACAACACCACCAGCCCCGAACACTATCAAAACTCTCTATCAAAACTCTCTATCAAAACTCGCAGCCCGCGAAATTCAAAAAAACCTGCGGGAGCTCTCGGTCGCCGAGGAAAAGGCTGACCAAAACGATGACGCGAGTTCTTCGAGCGGTCGGTAACCCCGTTTCAATTCACGGAAACAACGAACCGGGACACAAGTTCGTCAAAACAAATAAAGCGTGCCAAGGCTCGAAGCAGACTGACCGCGAGGTGTCCGATTGACATGCGGCGTGTCAGGCACAAGCGACACTGACATGTTCGCGTTCTCCTACAGGCCACGTGGCCTCTCGCGGTGTAACGCCAATAACGCGACACGAGTAACATCGGTATAGCGGCGCGTACTCTATACACCGCCCTCCCTGGCAATTGTACACTATCCTTCTTGCACTTTCCTAAGCGGTATCTAAATGCGTCTACACCGGCCGCTTATGACCGCCGCTCGGAACTGGCCAGCGGACTACGTGGCTTACAAGCACGTGGGAAAAGGCGCGTGCGGAACAAGCGTCAGACGGCGGCAGCCTTTACGGGACTGCTTTCATAATAGATGCCGAGTATATACGTCATCGCACGTCGACCTGCCCGACAAAATAACACACATTTGTGGCTAATTTCGTGGACGATTGTCGCCAAAGGGTCGAACTCCGTTCCCCTTGGGCCTTTGTTCTACCCCTCAAACGTCGCGAGCCAATTGTACGTTTTCAAGAATTTTTAATCCAGTCCCTTTCTTTACGCGTGGTTTCAGAAACATCTGGTTTTTTACTCCGATCGATGGTTTAATATCTGGTATTTTATATTTTATTTATTTATTTTTTGGGGAGTGGTTTTTTGTTGTTATTGTTTGGATATGTCGAGTCAAGGGTAGTTTGATTATTTGTTTGCTGAAATTTATTGCTCGGTGATTACGAGGTCTAAGTTTCACGTTGAATGCAAGTCGCATTGGAAAAGCTGGTATTTTTAATAATAAATGGATCTAGATAATAAATGAAATTGTAATCGATAGCGTTGAAGCGAAACAATTTAAAGTAACGTGAAACTTACACATTGCGTGGAACGATGTAGGTGAATTTGATAAATATAATGTGTTTGTGGCATTGTATTACGCTCGATCAATGAAATACCAACGACGGGTACGCGAGTAAAAGATAACGTGTGTGACACGTCATGTTAGTCTACCGGAAAACAGGATTCTACAGCGTTAGAGCGGAATGGCTTATTTAGATCATTTAAATCAGTCCGACTATAGTGTGGACTTCTATAGCCAACAGCTCGATAAACTATACGCTAATCAAAACGGAGAATAATCATCGCAAGCGGGTAGTAAAATGCTTCAAAATACACGTCTGCTACAGCTGTAGGAAAAATTGAACGACCTAAGTGAAAACTATTACCACACTCAAAATATCCTTGCTTTACGTCAATCTAACACGAATAACAGCACCGGAAACAAACATAAAAATCTATCAAACAAAACAAATATCGAATCATCCCACAAACAGTGCGAATATTCTAAAGCATCAGGAATAAGTATGAAAATTAGTGTGCAAAAATAAAATCAACCTTTATAAATAAATTGCGTTATCCAACCCCGTTAAAAAAAAAAGAAAACGAAAGAAAAGAAAAAAAAGAAAAAGAAAAGTTTATGGTATGACCTAATAAAATTATCCTCAAACAATTTTACACTCGCGCTACATTATCACCCCTGAAATCTGAATTCGTATACAATTATCTAAAGCAAAGTTTGTAACTCGGAGAATCGTAAAATGAAACCAAGATCTAAAGAAAGCCTCGATAAATCAACAAAAGCACCGTGTATAGCGAACAAAGAAATCCGCGCGATCCTCGAAGATCGTGTACTCGTACAGCAAAAGGCAAAAAACCGCGATAAATTAGAAGGCCGCGAGGAGCGTGACGCTTTTTAAAAGCCATGATTTTCTGATGAAAGCTCGCGTTTCGGGACACGCTCGCACGGCTCGTCGCGCGGGGACGAGGGCAAGGTAGCCCGCTCCGTTTAGCTGCAACCTGGCAATTACCTGTAGGGCATAATTGTCATCCCTTACGTTTTCCAGGACGGTTTCCCCGTTCCCCTGGTTGCTTGCTCCTTGCTCAGGGCTACCCCTGGGCCACCCCATCGGGGGCGTCGGGTCACGCGAGGCCGTGCCTGTCGCAAAAGTCCACGCGACGCGCACAGCCACGCAATGCCGAAACAACACCGACTTACCTTACCAGTATCAGATTTCTAATTACTAATTTACTCCCGCCAACGATCCCCGCTGAACCCCCGTCGTTTCCAGCCGAGACCGCCGCTTTCGACCAGCCCGACGTTGTCGGCCAGCGAGAGTTGGTCGCTTCGAAAGTTTGCGTTTCGAATGGAATTTATTAATTTGCTCGCCGACTTCGTAACAGTGCATTGTTTAATTTGGTGGCCGAGCTGGTTGAAACGTGGCCGTTGCGATGGACGGAGAATGTTCGCTGGTAAGTTAACTTGTCACCGACAACCGATACATGTTTTGAGTACCACCCTTATTTTTTTTACTTTGATATTACGTTAGTGCTGACTAATTTTTTTAGTGTTTTTTTGGGGGGTGGGTATTTTATTTTGGATATGTTTATTTCTCCGATAGGTATCTGCGTATGGATCGATAATTATTTGTTTTTGGGATGCGTACGCGGTTGATTGGTTTGATCAGAGCTGGGACTCGCGAAGTTTGTGGTTCGGAGTGCTATGGGATATTTTTTATTTTTAGAGAAAATAGAATCGGTTCCTACTGAGAACTGTTTTACAGTAATGTTTTGTAAAAACGAACAGAATATGAATATTTAGTTTAAATTACGTTTCTCTTATTTTTGGTAAAATAGAGCGACTTTTAGAAAATTCTAATATAATAATAGTACCTTGGAAAAAGTTGTAGCACGGTATAAGTGCTGCTAGATTGTTATAGAACACATATTTATGGAATATCGTTGCACTCGAATATGTTAAAGTAAAATAATTAATTTTGTGACTTACCAACCAGGAAGAAAAAGGAGGCTCGAACGATTAATGACTTAAATACTGCTCTACAGAGATGTCGTGGTATTTACCTGGAAGCAGAAAACGATTTATGGTGAGCTAAAGGTTGTTATAATATAAGGAAGGTTCATTTTTAAGAATATATTCCTCGATGAAGGATATATATATATATATGTTAGAAGAAGAGGTTAAGGGGTGAAGGAGGTGTATCGGGTGAGGTGATGCGAAGCAGGAAGGAACGAAGGCGGGCATAATTGCGAAAATTAATTATTGCCATGCACGAATGTCATGTGTCTCCCTGTTATTAGCCGACGGGCATAATTTAAAGGGAAGCGACTTGTTAACAATATCGTGCACGTTCTGAAATTCGTGTACCTGGATTGAAATCCGAATAAGAACTGGTACTATTTCTACCTGTTAGTAGTTACGTTAGAAGCTACGATCGAGTAATCGAACGGAGACGCAATTATTTCAGATTTATAGAACATACGCTGCGTTTCTTTCGTGTATTAACGTTTAAACGTATCATAATAAAATTCAGAAATTCTTTTTGCAACACATCTGGCATTAAACTACAGCTAGTCCGTTCGGAATAACACAGGAATAAAAAACTAAAAAATACACGCGAGATTAAATTATACGTATTAACAAACCAGAACAAGTAACACTTCAAAGCGCCAAAGTTCCCGTTACAAGTCAACGAACCTTACAATACGCGAAATCATGATATCGATTGATTGCTATAATGCACGCAGTAAAACTGACAAAAAATAAATAAATAAATGAAAACAAAAAATAAGAAGGTTCCAATTTAAATGAAATCTACTGTTTATTATTCTCGCGAGAAACTGATTCAAAGAGGTGAAACCAACCCTAAAAATCTTCGTACCATCCATTTTTTTAATACTACTTTATAATTGTACCAACCTGTATACCAAACTCTAACCTACCCTCCACCGACACCTGCCAACAACCATCCACCCCCCAATTACCGAGAACCGTCACCACCGCGACTAACCACACCGTTATCGCCGTTCACCCCGGAAACAAACGTAATTCCACCCCTAAACCTAATCTCGTAACACCGCGGCTACGGTGGCGGTCGCGCGATACGCATTATCGTTTCGCGGCGCGTAAGTCATCCTCTTTGAAGCAACGCTCCGCTCGGAGCGCGCGTTACAACATTTACTTACTGCCGTTTAACCACTTATCACGTCGGATCTCGGTGCTTCTGCAACGCGCCTAAAGGCAGATTTCCGTGGAGATGGTGAAGGAACAGGCGCACGGGGCGAAATCGAGCGGCTGCACGCCAATGCTGGTGCAACAGGGACCAGCTGAAAGGGCGAAACACGGGAGCGAAGAGGAGGAAGCGAGAGGGTGATCGGCGTATATCCATTACGCGAAACGCGTGGGAGCGTTTAACGCAGAAGCGTGCAGGCTGGCTGAGCGAGTATCGGCGTCCTTTATCAAGCGGCGTTACACGGTTCGCATGTTTCAAGGACATATCTGACGGATATCAAGTCGACTACTACTCGATCCGGCTAACCGCTTACACCCGGCGCCTCCTCTCCGCTCGTTTCAGCCCTTCCCAAGCGAGTTTCCCTTTGCGCCAGCCGAATCAGATATTTACCGATTCCAATTGCTTTCGTGATTGCGTCTAAGTGGCTGGATAGGCGTGTTTCGACAGACACGAGGTAATCGGTATCGCGGTGCTGGCCATCGCGCGCAGAATTTTGGAGGAATTTTCGTGGATCGATTCTTGGTCGATTCTGAGGGAACCGTGAAAGTATAATTCGACGGTCGAAAGATTCGGGGTCTGATTCGTGATTGGGTGGAAATGGGTTGTTTATGATTCTGGGAAAACTGCTTTGTGCTTGAGCTTTGATTATGGAAATATTTTAAGTGTATCTTTATATGGAATTAAAGTTACGTGGGGTGATTACTATTTATTTGTGTTTAGGTTTGAGTAAGGTGTATGGAAGAAATTGTGAAGTTAGTTAGGATAATTGCTTCTGTGTTAATACAAAAATCAAGTCACTTCTGGTTAAAAGAAATGGAATTATATTGTTGAAGTATATGGATATAATTTTTATGGAACACGTATTTCAGAATTCGTAGATGACGTGCATAGTAATGCACGAGACAGAACTATACCTCTGCGAGAGCTCTTTCCAAAGTGACCTTCTATTTCTCTTGTTCAATAAACCAGTCGATATTAGATTACTTAGTTGCGATCGCTACTTAATCACCTAGTTGTCCAATATAACACATCTCTCTTACTCTTAAAGTACCACGTGTCTACCGTTTCAGTAATTAACAAATTTTTCATAATTTTTCTTCATCGGCTTCTTCATCGCTCAAAGCACGATATACCCTAATCGGGAACTAAAATGTTCAAGTCGATTGAATCTAATTATTCTCAGCCGAGTTCCTCGAGATCTCTTAATCCTATTGCACGCGCGATCAACGTCGCTGAAAATGACGCGGCCGCCACGAAACAAGTAACATCGCCGGAAACTGCAACTCGCTGGGACAACCGCGCACAACGAAATATACATTTCGTATTAAAACTCCTCGTCTGGTCGACGGTTGAATGAAATCCGTAAAGGATTGATCGTCAGAGACCGGAAGGTTCGCGAGGCATCGTAAATTATGATAGATACGCGGACGAGTCCCGTCGCCGAACGGAGAAAGAGAAAGAGAGAGAACGGGAGACAGAAAGGGTTGCAGGATAGGTGAATACGCCAAGGGGCCTTTCTACTTGCCTCTGATGTGGTCTGTGGCCTGAGCTTAATAACCGTCGGCCCTCGGCCTCCTCAAACAAACGTTTCTAACCGTTGCGCGCCTCTTTGCCCCTGGCGTTGAGAATCCTCAACGATGACACGAACGAGAAGGAAAAAAGATAACGCGGAAAGACTTTGCGGAAAGCGTGGCGTTCGTTGCCGACAACGTACACGCTGCTAATAAACATTCGTTAAAAATATCAAAAACTGGAATACCTTAGCACCGGATCCTCTAATTATCCGAAAAGCTACATTTTCGCGTCACAGACCTGCGCGCACTTTTCGAAAGCTGTGCTCGATTCTTTTGAACATTTTTCGCGTCGTATCAAATTTTTCCGAAATTTCAAGCATGGTCGAGCAGTGGACAAGCCAACTGACCAAACGCGACGGTCGAATTTTATACGAGTTCGCAGGAACAAGGAAAGAAGCGCGTCGTTCGGGGGTAAAACGTTGGGTCCTCGAATGAATCAAATGAACGTGGTCGGAAAGCAGCTCGGTCGCTGAAAAATGAGGTTGATACGTGTCGAGAGGTGCTCCGGTATTAAAAACGCGGGCAAAAGTCACGAGGAACGAGCCACCGGATTATATCGTTGCCCCGAGCACAGTCGTGTGTAGCAGGCAATGCAAGAAGAGCCATGAAGAGGGGAGGGCGGCGAGTGGCTCATCGACTGGTACAGGCTAGTACCGATATTACCCTGCACCCCCGACCAGCTAACCGATGAGCTAGAGAAAGGGAGAGTACAGGTGGAGAGAAAGAGAAAGGCAGAGAAAGAGGGACGAGGCAAAGAGGAACATGTAAGCTAGCGTAGATATCCACTTCCCTTCCGCGATCAATTAATTCCGGACACTAATGCTTTTCTAAAGACACACACCCAGCCCGGGCTTACCACTCGGTGGGCCGATAACCAACTATTCCTAGAGCCGTCCGTCCGAACCATCGAATTGCACGTCACGCGATTCCATCCCCGTTGCATTTCCCTCTCGACGGCTGCTACGCGATGACGAGGGAAATGCGATTAGCCAGAAAGTAGGTAACGTATAATATTTTTTGAACGACGTCCAGGATGGTTATCTGTTGGTACGTTGAAGATTCTTTTTTTTTTTTACTTTGATTTGACGAGTATTAAATTGTATTCGGTGTGTGATGAGTGACTCCAATTTTTGTAACTTTGATATGTAAAATCATGGATTGGTTAATTGCGAACGTTAAGGTATAATGTTCTTTCTAAGGTATAATTACTTTTGTTCCGAAAAATATTTAGGTTCGAACAAAACGATAATTTATAAAACCTAAGAAAGGACAACGAAGATCGATTTACAGATAAGCAAAATAAATAAAAATAAAGAGTTATGCCGTATTTTCTTTCACGATTAATCCCCAAGAATTGCATTTTCAGAGACGCAAACCAATTCCAACTATCCCACTCCTTTCGATATCTCTCACATTTAAAATATAAAATCCAGGTACACTTTATCCCCGAGTCAACGATATTTCTAGCTGGCATCGACTAGATTCGCAGCTCAATGGGAGGCGCATTCCCAGGGCACAATAAATCATCGTTCCGTCCCTCTCTCGCGTTCTCCGTCTCTATTTTCGGAAAATCGACGACGCCTCTCCCCTCTAATAGGCACCTATCTGCGCGTTACTTGGCGTCTACGACTACGAGGCCGACTCTCCCTCTCTTTGTCTCTCCGGAGTATTCTAATTGTGAGAGACAGTACCGGGAAAATACTCGTCGGAAGTTTCCTCGAGCCTCGCCTCGCCGGCATATCGCCGGTATTTCAATGTGCCACCAACACCATCGTCCCTACCGGCAACGCGGCAACTCTTACCTTTAGGTAACACCTACGCCGTTTCCCTCCCACCCACCCCGGCGGAATTAATTCCGAAAGCAAAATTAAGTACCTACGAGAGATGGCAAATACAGTCGCCGAAGGTTCTCAGGATGGAAGGTAAACTGGGATGGTTGGTCGCGTTCTACTTCGTAAAGATGGTGAGCAGATGCGAGATTTTCGAAGGACGTTTTCGTAGGTAACAGCCTCTATCTCCGTTTACTTCCGCACTGGAAGTAGGATGTTTGCCGATCTTACGCGAGAAACGAGGCGAATAGATTCCATGATTCTAGAAGAGAGGAACACCTGCTACTGCTCCGCGGGCTACAATGTTTCTACGGCGTGTTTAATGCGCTAAGTTGGCCGAGTGGCAATCAGACTATTTTCAATCTATAGCATGGAGCGCGGATCGTTCGTTTATCGCAGTCTCTTTGAATCTAGAGACGCTATTAAACTATTTCCGATGGAAACAGTTTCGTGGGATAAAAATTTCATGCTGGATTGTCGAGCGACCACAAAGATAATTTCAGACTTGCTGCTACCTTTTGATGTTTTAATTAAAATTAATCGCACCGTCGTGCTTCAACTGTATGCTATTTTGTTGTTAGATCGCAATAATTTTTTCGGAATGATACAGAACATTTTTTTTTTTTCGTCGAATAATTAGAAATTTCATAGATTACTCGGTATGTTTAGCGATAACCTTATCGGCGAATTCTTTGATAATGCGCACACCGTCGACGGAGCTTTCGAGAAGTTCTCGAAAGCAACGTTGATCCCTCTTCCCGTTACTCGTTGCGACTGTCGCTCACAATTAGCCGTCCCGAAGGATCTGCCAGCCAGGAAGAAGAGAACAGAAGGAGTACCGGGAAAATAGAGGAGAACAAAATGAGGAGTAGGAGGGTAAGATAGGGGTACGAGGACGAAGTGACTGCCACTTGACGGCGTATCTTACATGACAGTCTTTGTACTAACTATCAGGTAACTCCTTCCTGTCAACTCCTTCGCCTTTCTCGCTATTTTCTCCCTTTCCCAGATACGAAGGTCTGTCTCTTCGTCCTGCCATTTAACAGTGAACGTAGTTAAGAACGGAAGAAAGAAAGAAAGAAAGAAAGAAAGCTAACGAAAACGGTAAAAATAAATTAAAAGTGTGTTAATCCGACAAAGACGATTAAAACGAAAAAAAAAATGAAACGTTTGGGAATTTACGTCGATAGTATCGTTGCAGAAAAATTCTATCTTCGCTTTAAAATAATAAAAGCTCTACTTCAATGCCAAATTTTACAATTCTTCAGGACAAGATTATTCATGGGACGAAAATTTCATGAAATATTTAATTCTAATGAATAATATGAGCAATATAACATTTGGTTGTCACCACTTTTCAAAGTGTACTAATTCAATTTACGAGAAAGTGTAGGAAAAATTGAATTAACGCAGCGTTAACTGTAATAAGCGCCGCTGTCTGACCAAGCATTGACTAATACTACTTAGCGTTAAAAATATCAAATATCACAGCTTTTAAAAATTGTTACAAACAATCACATGTTATTGATCCTTAAATATCATTAAATTTATGTTTCGCACTACTCGGTTTGAACAATATTCAATGCTAAAATTCATTTTACACTGTTTACAGCAAAATACACTTTATCAACTCGTCCAGCTACCAGGTGACATACTATTCCCAACAGAATTACGCGCGAAATACTAAGTTACAGTGCATCACCAATATTATCACCAGCACTAGAAACCGATGTTCACTCTATCTATCGACCAACGCTATTTTCTACCGCCTTTAAATTACAAACATCCACCGTTTCCGCATACAGAAACGTGCTATACCCCAATCAATGAAATCGCTCCCGTTGCGGGTGAACTCTTCACATTTTAACCACCGTGCGATCTTTCGTTTCGATCCACGCCGAACCGTTATTAAAAAAATGACGATCAGGTTGTACGAAAAATATAATTGTCGTTCAACACGCTTCAAACTACGCTCCACAAGTTTTTCGCGTCCGGCACACGCGCAACAACGAACAACCGACCCTCCCTCGCGTTAATTTTACATCAACGCACACTTTTCGGCGCGTTCGTCGCGCACCTACACGCAGCCACCGTCTGAGGAAAGCGTGAATGCCCAAACGAAGGTGGTGCGCCGTAGGCAGGGACAGCTCATTAATATTTAGACGTATTTTGAGCGGCGAGCCACCACCATCACCGCCATCAGCCTCGCTAACTCCGGCCCCATCGTCGTCGTCATCGTCGTCGTCGCCTTTATACATAATTATACGCGCGAGATTGGCGAGTGTCGGGCGAGCATCGTCGCCCAAAGATTCTCCTCTATATCCAGCAGGGAAAATTTTCACCGAGTACAATCCGCTTGTGTCGTTGCACGATAGAGAATAAGAGGAAGCTATCATTGTTCGTTCTCGCGTCGAATCTCTTGATGAATCTTCATTGAATTCGAACGATTATTCCGACCAAGAGTTTCGTCGAATTTTTTTGTAAATCTTTGGTAGAGTAAAAAATCGAAAAAAAGGATTTTTACGTAGATTTTTATGTTAATAGCGACGAAAAAAGTAATTGCTTAAAGAAGGTAAGAAAAATTAATATTCGCAAGTTTACTAGTTGTTCTTAAAAAATTTGTAGTGCAATGTTCAATTTGCTGTTATTATAATTATTTCGTTAGTTTTATAGAATTATATCTAAAACTGTGACCTTTAAAATAAGTAGAATAATTTTGAAGAATAAAATTGGTTATTTAGAGTATTTTTATTTGAAGTATTTTATTCTATATATTCTGAACGGGGCAAAATTGTTTTAAAAAATATTGTCCCCCAAGAATTGCTTAATTCTGATCGACAGAGGGAATGATTAAAATTGTTGTCTCCCCCCAGGCATCTAATAGTCTGGGCAATCGTCTCGTCTACAGCTGGAGCTTCACAAAACGTCTAGACTGCTTGAAAGAGTGTACGAGGAGGGAGCCTGTGATTTGAGAAGTTCCGATAATAGACGAAAATAGTTGGACCATCGTCCTTTGTGCCCTTCCTCGCGTAATTTCCACTGATCAACTCTTATTCATTTGGTTGCTTCTAATTAACCCCTTCTCGACCCTGGCCGACGCAACACGATTTTGACGAAGGTTAAAATAGAGGAGAAAAAGATCTCAGATATCCTGACTTTTAATATTGAAATTCTGAGAAAGAAGAAAACTGTGTAAATCTAATAAAGCGATACGTATAATCTACATCCTTTTTAAATGTCTCCCTGCATTAAATTACAATTAATTTTAACCAAGTACCATAATCAAGTACCATCTTGACATATTCATAATACTATTAAACTCGATTTACAGCTACCAGAATTCTCTTTCGATGGCAATATAAAACCGAAGACGTAGCGAAAGAATCGTTTAAATCACCACAAGTCTCCTCTTAAAACTTCAAACCCATTACCAATTTAGAGACACTCGACTGAATGGTTGCCAATAACTTGCCTCGCTCCCAAGAACCGTGCCTATTGATTTCGATCAAACAGCAACAATTTGACCGACAATAAAGGAATCTTGGCACGATGGTCGCCAACTCGAAACGGAGCAACCTCTCGAAAGACACGTCGTAACTAATACCTCGGTTCGCGCACACAAATTCATTACCCTTGGCCAGACGCTCGTTTGGCTCTTGTCGATCTGCCGAATAGTTAAAATTCACAAACCGAGGTCTTCTTGCTGTCGAATAATGGTATTATCGAGAGAGAAGTCGCCTATTTCCGCGGAACGACACATTTAATCGTCGAAAATGATCCCCGCGAAGGATCGAAATGAGTTCGAGGAGAAACAACGAGGCCGAGAGGAAGAGCCTAGGTCCTCTCTTCCAAGGTTCCTAATCGATTGCCACGAGTTTTAAACTTTACGCCGACGTCCCCTTTTGCGCCCTTCAGCCGTTCTTCCGTTCGGTTCGCAAAGCCGACGGCGGCACCACGAAACGAACGAGAAACGAAGGAGAAACGAAGCGCGACGCGAGAAAGCCGACGACTGAGACCAGCCGGAGAGGAAAGAAAGAGAGAGGGCGAAGTCTGTAAATTTTCTTACATTTTATGAGCCATCAGAATTTCATAACCTCGAGCCAGTCCGCGTGGTACTTTGCACGAGAAAAGTTTCCGCTGGCTCGGTTCTCTTACCCGCTCCGTTCTTCCCGCTTTTTCGCCCCCTGTGTCTTGATCTTCGTCGCGATGGACGAGAAGGAAGAGAACGGATTCGGAAACAACCGAGAAGGATTGCGGTGTCGACCGATGAATCTTACGCGTGGAGGAGAGTTGGGGTTATCGTTTCGTGAGAACGATTTTGGTTTTGATTTTTCCATGTGTGATACATCTATTTAATTGAAGATATCGAAAAGAAGAGGGTCCGTAAATATAATGAATTTATAAAAAAATAAATAATTAAAAAAAATATTCCATCTAAGAAAATTTAAATTGAAACGAATTTCTTCGTTCCGCAATTGCTTGCCCGCATAGATTGGATAAGACACAATACGCATAAGATGCTTGAAAAAAAAGTTTCAACCATGTTAAGTAGTATCTACTGGTATAAACTAATTACAATTTATTTCCTGTTCATCTCAACAACTTTGTATGAACGAATACCCTCAATCATCGAGAACCATGTACGAACGTCCTCAAAATATCCGATCTACGCGTATTCCAACTTACACAACGTTCTGCCGAACCCAAAAAATCCTACACACGCCCCAATCTATATTTCAAAAGCCATCTCGAACTGAAAAACAAAAGCTCCTTTCATCGTACGAGGTACAAAACCCAGCCGAAATACACAACGACCTATTACCTATCCGAAGCCACGCTTTTCTACAACATTCGTTTGTTCCAGCAATTAAACGTTCGCTCGCGGTCGCATTAGAGCACGTGGCTAATGGGTTCGTATTAATTGCGACGACGTGGACGGGCAACAATGAGCACAATACGGGAGACGATCAATGAGTAACGAAGAGTATATTAACGCGCCCCTCCTCTGCGTGCGCTCTCATTCACAAAACCGCGACGCGATATCACTTTCTCCTTCGATTCATTGATTCGATCCACACGCTTCATGGTGTTTCTCTCTTTCTCTGTATCGGTCATTCCACCATTCATCGTTGGCCACAGACTTCTCTCGCGTATTTCTCGTTTCGTTTACTATCGACGACGACAAGCTGCCTCCGGTTCTCCGATCTCGCAGCTTCGTGCACGCCGATTAACCGAACGGCGGATCCACGGACGAACGCGCGGAAATCCCTCGACGACGTGGCTTGCGTGTTCCGTGGTCGTGCTTTCGCGTGACTGCGTGCTTAAACAGCTTGACGTGCTTGACGCGGCCATGTCGATCGCGAACTTGTTAACTCACAGCTGGCTGACAGAGTTTCTGATTTCCCGCGCGAGCTTTTCTTTTGGATTTCCTTTTTTTCTTTTGTGTTATTTTATGCAGCGGAAAATGGTTTATGGGTTAAAATATTACTGAAATATTCGAAGGAAGTATTCCTCTTGCAGCGTTAAGATATTCTTTTTGCAGAGAGGAATATTACTTTCTGATTTAAATACAAGGATATTGTAGTTTTGGATGAACGACGTTGATTGTACTTTGAAAGGGATAAATTAAATAAAAATTAAAAGACAATTATTTAAACATATGTACGAAGATGAAATATAAGAGCTCAAGATGATGGATTTATGGTATTTGAATTATTTAGAAGTCAAATCTCAGATTCACCCGATTATAATAGCGGATTTGATGAATCCTAAGTAGTATAAGTCAATAATATTGCAGACATATTCGTACCACTTATATCTGCGATAATTAAAGAACCATAAATTGTAATATTATTTCCTGTTCCGAAACATAGTTGAAAATAAATTTATATATCTTACACCAAAGTATGTTCCTTAAATTTTCTTCTAATTTAGGTAACCATTATTCGAATGGGATGAAAAAAAAAACTATCTACGAATATGAAACGCAAACTTCAGCTTAATAAATTTCGCCTAACCGTTGCCAGATAAATTTTGTGGTACACCTACGAACATTTTAAAATTCATCTAAAACGGGATAGAAAATATTGCATCGCGAGAAGGCACTTCCCCCGGAGACTGAAGCATTCCCTTACGAATCGATGGAAACTCTCGGAAGAATATTATACGCTTCCGTTCTGCATAGAAAAAGCGGGTCGGATGAAGTTTCTCGAAGCAAGCGTGTATCGAGGTGAATTCGCGAGCAACCCCGTAATGGCCGGAGTGGCCACTCTCGTGTCTCTTTTTTCCTCGAAAATTGCTTCACAGGATAGGTTGCAAGTGGGCGGTTCTCAGCGCCGTGGAACCGCCGAGAATAGAATAAAGGTCGTCCTTGCCAGACGATGAAAGCACAGAGTGGCGAGTAGAAAAGCTCAGAGACGTGTCGGCCATGTTGTCAGCAAACTTTCGTCCTCCCTCTTAAATATAAATGTATACGCGCGAGTCGCCGCGATAAAGCGTCTCCTCCCATGAATTCTACCAAGCCGTGGTACACATTATTTCACGGTGCCTTGTGTATACGATGTTTATTGCAAGATCGTAAAAATGGTTAAAAATAAGAAGAACATAAATAGAGGATTTTTATGGAAATTGCGAAATTTTTAAATTTCACGAAAGTTCTGAGATAGCAACGTCAAAACTTGGAAAATTAATCAAAAGATAGGAAGAAATTGATCGTGATTTTAATAGACTCCAAATCTTCGATTACCCTGATATTATTTTTTAAATATTCAATTTTCTGTCAACTATTCCTTTGTATTTATCTCCTTGACAATTGAAATATTAATTTTTATTAAAATACTAGTACTAAAAAATAAGTGAGAAAATGTAAATGTTACATTAGTTTTCGGTACTATTCGATCTCTATACTTTCCTTGAAGATTCTTTTAATTTTTTAAATATCTGCTCGTGAAAATATATTTTTGAACGAGCAACCTTGTACTGCTACACACGTATTCTCCATTTCATAGCAATTTCTAAGCGACCGAACATTATCTCGTTTACGCCAGTACACGACGGTCCACCGTAGGTACGTACTCTCGAGGTCTTTATCTCCCTTCATCACGAAACAGTTTGGTCCAATCGGCACCGGCAACACGCGCCACGAAATAATTGCAGTCATTCCGAACCATTCGCTTTATTGGTCAAGATAATCTCATCGCCCTACTTCCACGTCCTATCCATTCTGTCGTTCTACGTGACGTCTAGCTAACTTCGTAAAAATGTCTCGTCGATCGAGAAATTTCCACCGAATCCCAAAGTACAAACGATCGCGATGATAATATATTTTCTTTTTTATACAACAAATCGATAACCGAAGTAAAGTAAAAAATACAGACATGCTTTCTATCAACAACTTCCCACAAATCTTCCGACGTGTCCTATAACTACAATTTATTCTTAATTTAATAATTATTTATTTCACACTTCGAAGAACATAAAAGTTTGTCTATTTTTTAACGAAAAAGATGATCAAGAATAAAAAAAGAAGTAGAATAAAACCGAATTCCTTGGTTGCTATACAGCGATACACGATTCTATCGGCACGATCGAGCAGAAGCAGTAGAAGTGTCCGACCATGTTCAGACAAACAGCACAATTCAGGGAAACGTCGACGAGCGAGGTTCGAAGCACACGCGTACACGTATGGTGGCAGTTCGCCGCGAGTCGGCCAGCGATATTTCACCGAGGCAAATCGGGTGAAATGGTTCAGAAAGGATCGAATCATCCGCGTTTTGGTCGAGCAATCCAAGCACACCCCACTGTTGCCATCTCTTATCTTTTTTCATCCTCGTCCCCTTCCCGATTACTCCGTTTCTATCTCACGCACAGGTGTTCACCCGACCGTGCACCCGACACTATTTTCCCCTTTCTCCCTCGATTCCTCGTACGATCATTCTCAGATTTATTTCTCATCGACAAGATAGCGTTCTGCTTTCGTTTACAGGGTACGCTACGTATCAGCCATCGCGCGAAACAATTTACAATTTCGATTGGTTTAAACGTGTTTAATTCGACTTCCAACCCTACCTCGTGCCACTTACAAAAAGCT
This sequence comes from Ctenoplectra terminalis, assembly GCA_019453375.1. Lineage (NCBI taxonomy): Eukaryota > Metazoa > Arthropoda > Insecta > Hymenoptera > Apidae > Ctenoplectra > Ctenoplectra terminalis. The sequence goes on from SMSQ01025785.1 coordinate 247,001, forward strand.
AAACGATCTCCCCGATCAATTACAATTTTTCGATCACCAACGTGCACACCCGTGAACGAAGAAAGGAAAACCGTTCGAAACACGAGAAAAAAAGTCGCGGGAACCGAATGAGGGGTGAAAAGAACGTTGCTCCTACTTACTGTCGATCGCGAAATCACCAGAAGCACCGCGTTCCTCTCTCCATCCGACTATCTCTGTGTATACGGCAGTGCGTGTACGTTGATAATGGGCAGCGTTCGATCACACCAGCTGGTTGATCGCATCCAGATAAGCGCAATCGTTCGTGTCCGCGACGGTGGCGGGCAGCATTGCGTACGTGTCGTGGATGATGCCTTTGGACGCGTACTCGCGCGGAAATCGTCGTGGAAATCCTCGACCGGTGGATATCCTCGCCGTCGGTCGTACGTAACGATCCCCGCTCATGCCGTGAGAATCTCTCGCGGGCACTTGTCTTGGGTAGCCGCCAGGAGCCGCGGGGGCTTCAGAGAGGAGGAGAGGCCAAGCTTACGTAGGAGGAGGCGAAGGTGGAGTAGGAGGAAGAAGGTGGATAGTGGTGGTGCTGGCTGGAGGTGGCGGTGATTCCAACCTCGTGGAGAAAGGGGGATGAGGAGAGTTGCAGGAGGTAACGCGAGGGAGAAGGCGGAGGTATTCTGCCCCACCCGTAGTCGCCTCTGATTGGACCACCCCCGCTTGGTTTACCCCGGCAATCCCTCTCCACCTCCTCAACCTCCTACCGTGTTCCTCCTGCTCCTCTTCGTCCTCGTTGTCCTCCTCTTCCACTTGCACCTCTTCCTCCTCCTCCACCTCCTCCTCCATCTCCTCATCGTCATCCTTCTCCTTCGCCTCCTCTCTCCACTTACCGCCGCTACTCCTCGTCATCCACCTCATCCACCTCCTCCTCCGCAGCCGCCACCTCAACCTCCTTCTCTTCTGCAGCGCTACCTTCTAGCCGGTTCTCTTCTTCTTCTTCTGGTTCGCGCCAGCTCGCTCTGTCCGTCTGCACGCGTAAGAACGCCCGCCTCTTTTTCGATGCACCGGAAAACAGGTGCGGAAGCCGGTCGTGGGGATTCCAGGATTTCTACTGGTTCTCCGGGAGAACCATCGCCGGCTTGAATCCCCGGCCTTTATTCCCAGGATCTCCGGCGTCGCGGAACACCCTTCGCCCGATGCATTTTGAAAATTCTCAAACGAGAGAGCCCCGACACCGTCCGACGCTCGATAGGCATTTAGCCGCTTTCGAATCTCTGTCTCGTTACCAGCGTATTGCGACGCTTCGGTAAACTGTCTTCGGAATTCTGCCTTCTTTCAACCGTCTCTTTTTATCTTTGTCTTCTCTTCGTGGCCTCGCTCGCCGTCGCTCTTTACGATCATTTATTTTTATCGGAATCGATAAAGCACGGATGCTCGAGGCTGCTGCGAGTACCTTCGCGCTGCCGGTTGGACGCGATGATTGTTAAAAAAAAAAAAAAAAGTACGGCCGCCGTTGAATCGAAAGCATACCGCTTCTGGAGGTTGGAATATGGGAAATTTCGCGATAACGAAGGAATTCGTAGCGGTGAGAAGATACGTGTAAATGTCGGATTATTGGATTTCAAACATGGTAAAACGATTAAAACTATGACACACGTACATCTCTAACACGCCACTACTCATCCAATGAATCGTAAATCGTATTACAACGTTTAGCCACGTATTAATGCACAGCTTCGATGACCAGAACCTCTGGGATTCGATCGAACGTCGCAAAAACCTCAAGTCTAATCAACCCCACCCAACAATATCGCAAACTTTCCGTTAATTTTCTACAGTTGAGTCCACAACTCAGTTATCCTTCTACAATAATTACAACTCGCCATCAGCCTAATCGAATTGCACCCAATTTCATCCCTCGATCTAAGATACTACAGCAGCAAGACCAAACTCGCTTTTAAATGTCGCTCGCCTTTTTTCCGCTGGACATCTCCCACCATCGGGAAAATAACCATCGTACTTCGAGCGGAATAAACGATTCGCACGTTTTGACTATAAATTACGGCGCATTTACGACGAACACTTGGTGGAAAGGCATCCGGGACAGGAGACGGACAGGGAGCGGGGCGAGGATGCCTTAAGGCGACGGCATTTCGATAATTGGAAACCAATGAGGCGGCAGTGGGAGGGCTTTCCAGCTAAAAATCAACCCTTCCGCCCTACCTTCGGGCCCTAATGAAGCGAACCTTCGCCGTTGCCAGCCGACGTGCATGCCTCCGCGTCGTATTAATTGCCTGCCCCCTTGACTTCTCGTCCCTCGACGTCCTACCTCCTCCCCTTCCCTTCGAACCACCCCGTGTTCACCCCTCGGTTCGCGTCCCATCGTTTTGCTTCCTCTTCTTACGCCGCACCGTCTCGCAGTTGGCCGCGATAGCGCATTCTTCGACAAATTGGATCACGCTATCGTGTGAACGGCCGACGGTTACAGCGGTGAACAGTAGGTTGGATAAGCGGTTGGTGCGATCGCGGTTACTCGATGGTTGAAGGGAGAATGGTGAGTGGATGAATCGAGGTGTCTTTGAGGATGAGAGTTTTTTTGGAGGCTAAGTTTGCGCGGATGGACGGGGTTGTTCTTAAAGAAATTATTGGCAGCTTCAAGTTATTGTTTGTGAAAATATAATGTAGATTTTAGAGAGATGTATTTAGATAAACGCTGGTTGTTAATTGAGAAAGATGGTGTAATTGGTGGACGCGATAAGGGAACGAAACGAGATTTAGCATGATGGAACAATGTGATGGAACACAGGTATACATTCCGATTGCGTTAAAAAGTTCATCGAAAAAGCTTGTATAATCGATAATATCGCCGAGTAAGAGTAAAGGGTATAATTTTCACGAAACGTGAATATTCACACAATTGTTCAATTCCGATTAATTATCTCTATGGTATCGCGATAAACGGGTCGTCGTAAAAATTATTTTCATCCAACCCGAACGTTAAGAAGACACTTGTTCGCATTTATACTACTTAAACTGGACTGAAATCGTCGTACTTCCAGACGATGATACCTTGAAATGAAAATGAATCGTTGCTGCGAAAGAAACGATACGTTAATGTGTCATCGCGTCGAAAACGACCCAGCGAACCCGACAAAACGGAACAATTAATTCATTCACTGTATTCGAATCATTCTCTCGGTTACAGTTTTTTTCATAATTTAGTAACCATGATCATATTGGACAAAGAATTAAATCACGAAGCTTCACAAAACCACGTGTAAAGATCGAAGTACTTTTTCTTCCAAAACAGCTCATTGGAACCATAACCAGAATGATTTGATCGGAATATTTGATACGCGCATTTTGGGAGCTTCGGCTTTAGGTCCCGCGGTCGTAGAAAACATCGGGCGACGGCCCTTAGCCCTTGCCTTTAAGGTTGGCCGAGGTTAGGGCCACTCTGAACGTAATTCCGTTAGGTAGGCCTCGAATCGATATAATCAACGAACACGCAGGGGGTGAGTTTTCACCCGCCGCCGGTTGCTTCACTACGATTCTTCCTCCTAAATTCAACCCCCGCACGCTTTGTAATCTTCGAACGCCCTACAGGACGACCCTTATTCCTTGAAAGAGAGCGCCACCTGACACGAAGCTATCCGACGGTTTGAACCGGTGTCATCGAGAGGGAGACCTACCTCTAAAGTTAGATTCCTAAATGATTTTTCTAACTTTTGGACAATTTTTTACGATAAAATCTCGACTAGACGCCCCGCTAATTATTATCAGAGTGTAAAGTTGAAATGTTGAGTTAAACTATGAAAGTAACAGCTATAAGAAGATGAACGATGAATAAAATTGTGTAAAGTATTTAAGAAGAGTAAAGGTGGCGCAAAATAAGTTGAGACTCGATGAAAATATCAGTTTCTTCTAAAAATGTAAGAAAATATTCGATACACGCGAAGGTGCTATGAATTCAATGAACAACTGTCGCGAATAAGAATAAAGATATGTACAGTAGTAAAGGAGTAATTAAAACTGTGAAAGATTAATCTTATCCATTCACTTTCTTCGATACCATCGTCCAATTCCTTCCTTCCCAATATGAAAACAAACTGCAACGCGATACGCAGAAACCATACAACTTCCTATTCAATTCCTCTGTGTTGTAGGAAAAAAAGAACACTTACATCTACAATTTTCCAGGCCACAGACCTGTCTTCGACAACCACCATTTTAACCATTTTTCCATCGAATCAACTCGATTCTTCGACGCGTGCACCAACGTTGGACGAACACACCGAACAAACGCGAGCACGCTTTTAAACCGGTTCACCCGTGTCGACGACGCGAGCATATACCGTCGGCGACGTCGAACGTCGAAGACGTTACAAGGGAAGATCGAGACGGAGAAGTGATACGCGACAAGAACTCGCTACTTTCGATGACGAAACCAAGACGCCGGAATGAACATGGGCGCGAGATGTGGCACACCCCGAGACCTAGACACTACTGAACCAGCCCCATGGCAAACCTTGTTAACGGCAGTCGACAACCAAGTTTAAACTTCGGGTAACAATTCCCCTACCAGCTAACTCTCTCATTCTCTCTCCCTCTTTCTCTCTGTTTCTCTCCTTGCGTGCTCTCCCCCTCCCTCTGAGAACCTTCTCTCTCCCCCTTTGTCTCTCCTGTTCACCACGGCAGAAGGTGATAGAAGAATTCTTAAGAAGCTCGCGTAATTAATCATCCTTCGATCGAACCCTCTGAACCTGATGATAGTGTGGGGGTACAAAGTTGGCGGTAGGTGTTGGACGAAATTGTTTCTTGGAAGGATCGATTCGTGGGTTGTTCAGAATATTCCGTAAGTAGTGGAAGAGTGAAATTTTTTCATAGCGTATACGCGTACGTTATGCGGGGGTTGAAACGAGAGTAACCTGGTACTTTGAGAACCGCTCGATTGACCGGATCGAAGAAACAAATTTTTAAAATCGAAGAAAATGAAAGAAAGTGAGAACGGAGCTTCCGTGGAACGACAACGAAGTGCTTAGAAGTAAGATAAAAAATAAGCGCGATTGACATCGCGTAAGAAGCATTTAAAATAAATCATATTTCCCACACAACGTCCCACTGTTCTTCAAAGAGTCAAAGTAACATCCACTGGCATCAAAGCATCCCTCGCTCTGAGAACCATCAAACACCCCCATCGGATCACGGAAGATCATCCACCTTCGACCGCGTGCACCACCGTGCTCCGTGGCAACACCGTGGCAGAAGTACGACTCGAAGGAAATGGCGTATCCGTGCGGAACTCCGGCCTAAGTTCGAGCTGAATCAACTTAAGACGGGCAGGAAACTCCGAGCGGTACCAAAGAAGTCCTCTTGTACTTGGCCTTGATCGGCTCTGTCTTTGGAAACCGGGACGAAACGCGCCAGCTGTCGTTAACCCCGAATCCCGGTGATCCTTCGTGGCCGAAAACGGAGCACCAGACACAAACTGGAGAGAGTGAGGGAGAGAAAGAGAGCGAGAGTGAACGTAGGAAACGGGCTTTCTACCAAGTTCACCGCAACCTTCCTGAGCGGCGCGTTGGTGCGAAACTTGGTAGCCACGTAACAAGAAAGAAGTAACTATCGTTGAAGCGGACTAGTTTGTTCAATGGCACGAGCCGTGGCAGTGGCGAAGGGGGAGGATGAAGAAGGGGGGGCCAACAGCAAGAGAGAGTGAGAGAGGAGAGGAGAAGGTGAGTCGAAGTTCTTCGCAAGAACAAGAACAAAGTTCCAGGCCAAAGCACCCCTCGCCCTCCACCTCTGATCCTCTCTCCTGTGGCCCCCCTCGTGGTCCCCCTCGTCGCTTACGTATATGTATACTCTTGCAGATGCGCGAACTTGCCAGTGCGACCAGTTCACCTTGGAAACTTTGACGAAAATCAAATTCCAAGTGCACAGGTTCTACGCCCCCGCGAGAGGCCTACTCCGCGCCAACTTGCCGCCCCGAGGAACGTACCAGGCCGCGAGAACGCGACGAACGGAGCGGATGCAACGACGGTAGTGAGAACTTGACCGACGTGGATTTTTCGAGGTGGTGGAACGTATGAGTTTAGAGATGAAAGCGGTGCACAAGTTTCGAGGTGTTTCGTGGTGTTTTATAGTGAATCTTGGGAACAGAGGCGGTGATGAAGGGACGGTTAATAAAATGAGTGTTATGTGGGTAGAGCTGTGATTCGTTTAGAAGTGGAGTGTAGTAGTTTGGTATTGAACTGTGTTTAAAGTAATACGGATATGGTGCGTGGTTCTGACACAGTGAAACATAATTTCTATCGAAACAGAAAATATTAGGATACGGTTCACGAGTATCGGTAAAGGGTTGCACGGTATTTGAGAATCGGTAACTCGGTAACTCAGTCGACTATAAGTATACGCGTCGAAGTTCAACGAAACCACGAAACAAGGATTTTCAGCGTGATACACACGCCATTACGGACTCCTGGAACCACATGTTACCAAATGATAAACGAGCGACACGAATACGTGTTTATAAAATTCTTCGTCAGAAACAAACTCATACTTGAGCGATCAAAAAGAATCTTCCTTGAAAAGAATTGCACGATACCGTAGCGTGACAAAACTGAATCCCACCACACCAACGAGTACCAATGAAAGACAAAAATATCTGTTTGCACAACTCTTACTTACTCGTTCATCTCGATCTCGAGGACAGACAGCGTTCGCTCGTCGGTGCGTTTCCTCGCACCACGAGGATGTCTGAGCGATCCGCGTGGAAGTCGACAGCGCGTGGAAACGCGGTCACTGATAAGATCCTGGATCGTTGGTCACAGTGCAGATGACAGAACTCGCGCCCACGATAGCGAAAAGAGAAGGCCGTAGACTCGTGATTGACGTTAGCCAGCCGTACGAGAGATCCGTCCAAACGGTGCGCGCCGCGATGTCGGCGAAGAGCGGCGATTTTCCACGAGCAACCCCGAGAGGTCGTACACAGCGAGAGAGCGGCGGCAACGTCAGTAGGAGGACGCCAGAGGAAGAGGAGGTGGAGAACGAAGAGACGGCGGAGGTGGAAGTGGAAGAAGCCAGAGGAGGATTTCGAGCTGGTATTGGTGAGAAGAGAGGACCGCCGCGTTGCTACATCGTCAGGAGTTGCGCGCTTGTGTACGCTCGTGAGGAGTTAGATTAGAGGAGAGGAGAGACCAGAGAGTAACGGAGAGGACCGGAGAAACATAGACGCCCGATGAGAGACTGACAGAGAAAGATGGAGAGGATGAGAGAGGCGAGAGGAGGTTGGATGTGCGCTACCGTGAGCTAGTGGTGGTGAGAGTAAAACTTTTCTCGCTTGTGTTCGTACGCACGCATCGACTCGCTTCCGAGGAAGGGTGGCAGGGGCCATGGGCAGAAAGAGAGAGCACAGAGGAGCGAAGAAGAGACGAGGGACAGAGAGGCGGATAAAGGTGGAGAAACAGCGGCAGGAGGAGGAGGAGGAGGAGGAGAAAGATAGGGCACAGTACGATTTTGCTGGTACGGAGACGAGCTCCCAAGCAAAACGCGTGGTCCACCTCCGAGTTATTTCCTTTTCCAGCCACCCTCGCCTCTTCCTCTTGGTCCGGCCCGTCCCTTAGACTGCCTGGTCGGCGCAAATTATTACCCGTCGCAGGTGCATTTTTTCTGTTCCTCCGAAGCGAGCGTCTCTGCACTGGAGGAAGCCGCGTCGGTTCTTTTACTTCGGCGAAGAATATCAGCCGCGTGACAGAAAGTCTCGGGGTACTGGTCGCCATCAGCTCTCGCTGTTTCCGCTCGAAGGCGAACAAGAACCGAGTTCGACTGTGAATTTCGGTGGTTATTGGGCTCGTCTGAAGCGTTCTTACGATGATTTTTACAGCGAAGACAGTTGCATAGCGAGGAAGATCAATACGTTCAGGGACTTCGTTTTATCGATTATATTTTATATCGTAATAATGAAAGGACTGTTTCAAACGTAGAAGTATTCGGTGGTACAAAGGCTGATATCTTTCCATTCGAAATAATTTCACAGGATGTTCAACTTATAATTGTTTGTAATGAAATACGTTCTTCCTGAAACTAAATTTCTTTCCAAACGCGTTAAGAACCAAATTAATTACAAATACCAACATCTAACCCGACACCCTTGCGATCATCTAACAACTATTATTTTACCAAAAATTCCAACACACCACGATGTATCTCGACTCGCCATCTTCGCGAAACCGATCTATCATAATAACCATCGCGTTCCTAGATCAATAACCCCCTTCGCAGAGTTCTAACGTTCACCGAAACCGCCACGAGCTAGGAAGCGTCCAGGATTCTTCGGCAAGCCCGAGCTGCGAGGAAAGAGAGCAAAAGCCTCGCGGAATCGTACGTGGAAAACCGAAGATGCCTTATGATCGCGGACAGCAGCTCGTTCGTCGACGGTAGGCGAGCTACCGAACGTCGAGTTTAATGCAGATTAAGGAGTGCGGGGGCTGGAGGGTCCTTTGTAGAACGCGTTTCGTTCGGTATTAGCTGGAAGTAGCTCGTAGAACCGTGGTATTACCTGGAATTACGTCTCAATCTACCGTGGCCGTCGACTAAACTAATATTAAAACTTTTAACGTAGTTAGAGCGCGGCCCGTGGTTGCTTTACCGTCCGTGAAGCTTCTCTCTCTTTCTCCCTCTTCCTCCTTGCCTCTCTCCTCTCACATCCTTTTAAACCTCTCTCTCTCTCTCTCTCTCCCTGTTCCTCTGTTCACGTTTATACGTGTGTACACGTACGTGTGTGTGCACGGGTTGCATTGACCGTTACTGAACTTTGATGTGTTTCCTGCACAAAATTCACCTCCGAAGTCATAAATTAGCTACGGAGACCGATGCGTCTCTCCCTTTGGCCACCACCCTTGAAGCTGCACCAATACACCAGCCCTCCGCGCTGCTCGAGAGACCGTCAAAAGCAAGCAACCAGCACGTATCTACGACGGCTCCCTCGAAATTGTCCGAGCAGCCAAGCTCCGCCGGACCGGTCGCCTCGATCCAGGATAAACTCATTTTTCAACGGATCCTAGGAAGCGAACGAACGAACGCGTTCCTCCAACCTTCCTTCCTCCTTCCTTCCGTCCACCCCCTTACGACTGAATATTTATCGGCGACGATGAACGACGGACTCGCCAGGTCTGTGTAGTTTGCATGCGCCGTTAAAGAAGACCCTCGCGCGAACGGCATCGGCTATTTCGAGGGGCTGCAACGTGTTGCAGTGACGGACACAGGCCGATGTCCCGGTTCGTCCGTTTAGAATTTCATATTTTACACGGCGTGTCGCTTTGTGGGCGGACCCGGTAAATTATTATCCTCGTGTACCGCGATCTTTCGCTGCGATTCATTACGTTTTACACGTACTTGGATAGTTTCGCGTTTCGTGATTCGTTCATTGTGCGATCGGTGGAAAACTTTTTTTTGTTCGCGGCGACTTATCGGTGGCGAGACACATAACCGTGATAAATTATTTGATTCGTGCTGGAGCATCGCTCTTTGGTATAGTTTATACACAGTTACTCGTCTAAGCAAGACTCCGAGAAGTTTTTACCGCTTCGCTTAAGAAACGATCGTGTCCTGCCAGATCGGAGTTACTCCATTTAGAATCTATTAAGCAGATTAAGTTCTACCAATGAAGTGGCCGTTCCAGCTTCGCCTCTCTTCCTGTCCTTCTTTTCGTCGACAGTGGGCAACTTCTGCTCCTTTCAGCTTCCTACGAAAGTTCCACGCCGTGAAACTGCAGCCTGGCGCGAAAGGGTTTGCGAGAGGAAGGGTAGAGAACTGAAAATCCACGGGAAAATTTACGCGAGGAAACGTGAAACCGCGAAGAAGGCGGAAACGCGAGATCTATTGCCGGAGAATAAACGAACGAAAAATTATGTGAACCAAGGAACGACGAGCTTTGATTCAGAAATGCATCGGTAAGCTGGTCGTTCCATTCTGTTGAGAACTGTAGCTAGAAAAAAGTGAAAGAAATGCAGATCTGAATTACAAGTGAATTATTTACCGATATTCGCAACAATAAAAATTATAAATTGCAAGAGTTTTGAAGTAAGCTTATCCTAACAGAATTTAATTTACTTCTATTTATTTCTATGACAAGTAGAATAAAGAAAACTAGAAACTAGTTTAGAAAAAATATATCGAGTTAATTTCTTTGCAAAAAAAATATATTTTTAAGTATCAATGAACCTTTAAATATTTACGAAACTTGAACCAGTTGATATCGAGTTTCTAAGAAGAAATGATTAAAATCGTTCTCGAAATGCAATTGCACAGAAAATTCAAACTGGAAACTTGTCCCCGATATTCTGAACACGTGTCACGAAGGTTCGGTGCAACGTTTAAGAATCTTCTATATTCAACGCGTGAAAGACTGAGCATTACAGACATTTAAATTCCTCCTTCGTTCTGCTTCGTCATTAAGAGGCGCGATTAGTATTTACACGCCATAAGCTGTCGGGCACCTTATATTTCCGTTAATTAACTTCAATCTTTGTATAAATGCTGGAAATGCTGTAGAGTCTTTCAAAATAATCGACCATAGAAAAAAAAATAATATTAACAATAAATCAATATCTTCTTAACTTAATGCTCGATTAATAAAAATAATATTATCGATCATAAAATGTACATATAGCATCACGGTAATTAATCAACAATCATGATAATAATTTTTAAACGGTAATAGATGGTATCATTCATGATTCACCGAAATGTATTATTAATGAACCCATCCATTATAAAATCTCAATTAAATTAATTTCCTTAACAATCAAAAATGCGGCCACAGCTGGTCAGACATTCTCCACCACCGACTATATCAGTACTTCCCAACAAGACGAACTTCCTAATAACTACGAACGAAAAAGAAGAAGTCGAACGAGAAACTTCCAAAGCCGAATCTCTTCCACGTGAAATGTTAATGACTCGAAGAAGTGTTCCCTGTTATCACGGTCGAACGATAGAGCACACTAATTAACATCAATTACCATTCGCATCTACCATCGAATCAACCATAAAATCCATGCTGCATTATCCTACATTGTTACGAAACAAAATTCCATCAAATTTTTTTTTTTAATCCTCCAAACGTACCATTTTCTATACCTTAAAAAAAAAACTTAAAAAAAACTTAAAAGAATCTTGAAAATCCAGAAACATATAAGGTACAAAAATAAGTCTTCGATTGAAAGAGCTATTAATGACTGTTTGGAAATAAAAACGCTGCGTTCCTCTCGAATAACGAGCGGACGTAGAAACAGTATGCTCGTGTCCTCGATCTTCGAGGAGGAGTGCTGAAGTCCTGCCCCGGCGATTCCCGACATTCCTCCCCGCGCAGCAACCCCAGCCACGAAATTCTACCGCTTTTCCATCCCTCTCTTTTCTATCCTGTTCCCGGTATCCGCGAACCTTGTCTCTCATTCCTTGTCTGGTTCGCGCACGCGTGCTTCCTGTTCCCCACTCTGGAAAGCTCGACGAGCAACTTTCCGGGGGGTAGCACGGGGAAAAGCTCCACGATCCACGCCTCCCACGGTAGGCTTACTTTCCTGTAACTTTTTGCCGTTGTCGTCGTCGTCGTCGACGTCGTCGTCGTCGTAGGTGGTCGTGGTCATACGTGCGCGCGCCCTGAGGAAAAAGCTCTCTTCTATCGGCCGTGGATGCCTCGAAAGAGCTTTCCTGCTCGCCAACCACGTTTTTCCTCCTTCTTTTGCTCCTTTTCCTCCTTTTGCTCATTTTATCGTCAACCAGCGCCTCCTCGTTCCCTCTTCTTCGTCCTTAACCGAACCCGGCTCTTCCTCTTTCTCTGCCACTCGGTGGCTCTGCTCTTGTACTTTTTGGACTTTATTTTCCTTTTTGTTCTCGTTGTCGCCGCGTTCTCGGCTATCACGAGCAATAAACGTCCCCGCCCGCGAAATTACCCGTTGGACGACGCCACCGGGAAAAGATTTCCACGGAAGTAAGGGAACGGCGTGGCAACGTGTCGTCCGATGGAAATAAGAATTGCTGGCTGGTTGATTAGATTTTTAGTGGGCCAAAGTTATTTGTAGGAAACGTTGTTCAAAGTTGAGTTCGAACAGCGATTCTTAATTGGTTTTCAGCATTGGTGAATTTATTGAAACAGGTCGAAGATTTCGCGAACGATACGAATCTATCGAATCGGCTTATTTTCATTTATAATCGAGTTTACCGATGTTTTGTCGTACTAATAAGAGGTATTTTGAGTAGAAAAAGTTCATCCGTTAACCGTTCAGTTTTTATTCGGAGAGTTGGTAACACACGTTGAGTTTTTCGCGGAGAAACGGGGAGAAGCAACGGTAGTGGACGTACAATTATGCAAATGCTAGCCGAAAGTAGGAAAAATGCTGGCGAGAAGTATGTTAATGGCTGAGAGTGAAATAAAACGGCCGCCGGGTCACTCGAGCGGTAAAGTTCAAAGTCCAAAGTTTGGTCACCCTTCCCTTCCGTGACCAAATTCTCTGTTGCTACCATCTTACGAGACACCCTGTTGTGTTTCTAAATCGACGATGTCACGTGGAATCGTACGTTTAATTCTTAAAATATCTAGGACGAACTCCACAATTCTCTTTAACTAGAGAAATAATGTTCTATTTTACACTTCCTTTCAAACGTGATAATAAAATTTTAAAGTATTAATGAATATAATTTTTTAATTTGTATCCTAGACTTTTATGGTTTGTACCCCTCTTATTCTAACAGTAGGAATTTTCCTGATTAAAATCGGAATTTTTTAATATTTATTTTTAGCTTACAGAATTTACAGAAAAATATATTTTATAACAGATAATTAACAGATAATTAACAGATGATTAACAGGTAATTCAACGAGCAACGTGACACTAATTACTATAACCAAATATAGCCTTAAAAAATTTTCAATTCTCTCAAAGCAAACATGGCACGGGTTACAAAATACTGCAAATACTGTACAAAACAAAAAAAGAAATATGTAATACCAGAAGAAAGTGGAAAGCAACGGGGGTTGCCCACAACTCAGCATCGAAGTTAAGAATTTAACTTGGGGGATATTTACTGCAGGCCGAGTTACGAACTTCTGAGATCACTTAGGTCACTAAGTTGCTCATTGTGTTTGAAGAATAACTTAGCCGAAGTTCAATGAGTCGAACTTTGAGCGAGTGAAACAGCGAAATGTGTACACTGTTTCTGGAATAACGAATGAAAATCTAGATATACACCTAGTTACACGCTCCTCAAAATATTTCCGTTATATCAATTTTTTCTAGTATCGATGGACCTGGTTGCTTTTAAATAATTGATTCTAATTCAGATCGGAATAAAAATCTGGTATTCAACGATCACCGAACTATTTGACTTGAAATATCGATGGTTTAATGGAAGGTAAAATAGAAATACGATTTTTTCCAGGATTTTTAACATTTTTAGTTTGAAACTGTTTCGTATGGATTCTATTCCGCTGATAAAAATTATAACAATTGAAATAGCATTTGCAATTGTCACACATCTGCATTAATCAATGTCTATGTATGTATTTCCTATGTATTTCCTAAACCAAATAATAATGAATACAGTATTTATTACTATTCGTAGTATATATTTATTATTATTTCCTAAACAAACAAAAAAACACTTGTTCTCTACTTATTTCGTATCTACTACACGGGTACCCGAAATAATTTTCTTATTTACGAATCGAAGAGTCTTTTTAATATGTTTCGCAACTCATCATCTGCCCGATATCTCCAACACTGCTTTTCTCCTGGATTTCGAAGAATACACTTGATCCGGTGCACGATTTTATATATTTCGCGTAATTAAAATGTTCTACTCAGTTTTAACGATACAGAAACACCGCGTAACAAAAAGCACAAAGTCGAATGTATCTCGCAACGCGACGTGTCTATAGAACGCCCGAGGTCGTACTGCGTGATCCACGAGAGAAACGTTCGCACCGTTCGCCGCTCGTCGCCTTATTTCAACGAAGTAAACATTCGTTGCTCGAGGCCGAGACCAAATAACAAAAACTAACCATAATTAGTCACGGGAGAAAAAATATTCGACTTCGTTCAACATGGGCGTAGTTCGGGAACCAAAAGAAACGAGCGCCGTTTCACCGTCGCACTTAACGATCTGGGTTAATACTTCTCGCAACTTTTCGGACTTTCAACGGTCCGTGAAGGAAGGAAACCAACGTGAACATAATAATTGCTGAGAACTAGTAGCTTGAACGTGTCGACAGTTTTAAGCGTTCAAATCATTTTTAAACGCTCCTGAAAACGTGGAAACTTAAAAAAAAAAAAATTATCATCAATGCAGCTACAAATCAACGCGTCGCAAAGAAAATGTATCGGTTGGATTTAAGAAACTGTGGATAAAAAAATCATAAATGTCCATTCAAAAAATACCACCAATTACCATCCACTCTGTATTTTATTCCTCTTCCTTTTCTTTTTTTTTATCTTTTTTTTTTGCAATTTCTAACGAGTACAGCCTGCGTTCATTAATTGCAATTCATAAAACTGTTAATGAACGCACTCGGTGCTCTCCAGTTTCTGCTTTTCGTGACACGTAACATTACCATTATTGCAGCGATGAATTTTAATTGAATGCTCATCAGTGAGACCGCCGTTTCATTGATTCCGGTACCATTAATCATTCTTTTAATAACCAAGATATCAGATCGATCGGAGTTTGACCAAATTATATTTAAGAATCATCGAAATTGGTGATATCCATTTTCCAAATAATTAATTTTAGTTTTATTAATGATATAATTTCTTCAATCCATCGATTTGTTTGGTTTTATCGCTACAACCCTACTGCTATAAATTCCTAAGTGTCGATACTGTTGGATAACCAAAAGCTAAGAATATAATTTAAAGATATAAAGATAGCAGAGACAAAGAATCCGACCTCGAAATTCTCCAAGGGGGTGGAGGACACGATTTTGGGGCGCATTTCACGGCGAAGTCTCGAGGCTAGCCGCCAAACAGGACGAAATATGGCCAGATATAAGAAGGCAAACACGATCGACACGTGTACGCATCCATGAGCTCGTATTTGTACGTAAATACGGGAACTCGGGGCGTTGCGTACCAGAGTAAACATCAGGGATAGAGAAAACGAAGAGAGATAGAGGCACAGAGAGCATATATCTGTCCCCCATATATCCATCGCGGGGGAGAGAACGATGATGCCTCCTGGTCCGAGACATAAATCCATCGGTTTGTTCTCTATCTTTGCTCCCATCCTTCGTATCACCTAAGGGCGTCGAAGAAGCTCTTCGCGAAATCAACCTCGCAGATCTGAGCTTCGAAATTTTTGCCCTGTCTCGTGGATAACAATTGCGATCGATTTCGTGGTCGAAAGAAAGGTTTACGGAGAGTGGTTCGAGACGAAACCTCGAATTTTAATGGACAAGGTAGAAATGATTGACTGGATTAAGCGAATCGACGGATTGATTATTGGAATTAGCGAAGCGAGGAAGGGAATTATTTTAGGAGAATTGTTTCAGGTTTCTGATATTAAGAATTGTAATTGGTGGTTGGAATAAAGTATTTTGCAAGGGGTGAGTGGTGGAAATTATTGATAAAAGAATGGGATTAAAGTATGAATACAGGTGAATGAAATAATTGGAAACTGTGAAAATAAATTTGAAGGAGCCATACGAGCTGTTGAGTAACATGCTGGGTTCTCGAAATTAATTCTTGCAATTGTCACAATAAATTATCTATAGGTATCTTTCGCAGACCTATTTTTCTATTAACCCTTATAATTTCATAATTATAACTGGAAAAGAAAATACAAAATACAAAATACTCTGTCATTTGTACAATCTATATCAAATGATAAATCTGTTAATTTATAAAATATTTATAACACGATTATAAAATGTTTCATACGACGTTTATAATTAAACCAGAAAAGAATTCAGTATCGGACGAACTCAAGGTAATGGATAAAAAAAAGAGATCGATGTCGAAATAACTTTGAGAAAGTACGATGGGAATAATTGTCGTATAACGTTAAGACGAGGCTCGAATATTACAGGGATAACGGATGACAAGATCGAAGGGTAAGAAATGAGGAACACCGTCGACGGTCTTCTGTCGATGCTCGGCATCGCGATATTAATTGACGCAAGAAATTAGGTTCGCGATCCCTGGGAATGATTGATCGCGTAATGAGAAATCCCTAATAATGACCCTGCCGTTTTGGGGTAGGAAGAACGACGTTGGACGGGGGGATGGAAAGGTATTAAGAAACGACATTAGATTATAATTTATATTAAAATCTGTGCAAGGAGATAAAGAGAGGAGACACCCACCAACGGTCGATCTCAACCCTTCGGCATTGGCGTAATACTCGCTGCTAAGACAATGAGGATCGACGTCGAACTTCTTAGAAGGGTGCAAGACCTTCTTGGTTGATACGATGCTTTGAATCTACTATAAAATTAGAAAATATCTAATAACCACTCTTATTTGTTATTAAACTACAATTTTTTATCCTATCGTAATCAGTTCTGTCTTTTGGCTATAATACTTTTGAAAAATGTTGTCAATGCAGAAAAAGATTTTCAATTCCATCAAAAATAATTTAATAAGCCTATCTCAGGAGTAACTAATAATTTTTAATGAATATTTTGAGACTGAATTGATAAAAGAGTGAAGAGTAACGATAAGTTATATGTAAAAAGAACGTGTAAAAAATGTAAGAATTAAACACACGATCGATCTAGGACAAAAAAGGCATTCTAATTAGACTCTACGCCTATGGAAAATAATCAAGAGGGAAGGCCAAGGGACGCTTTATGGCGAAGAAGAGAGAGAGAGAGAGAGAGAGAGAGAGAGAAGACGAAGGTACGTTGCATGGGGCAAGCAGCGCGGCATAGTATTATAGTGATGCAAGGACGAAGTAGAGACAGCATGCTTGGACGTAATGGGGTAGAGAACTTCGGACTTATTCCGGTTAAAATATTAAGCCTACAGCGTTACATGTTCCTGCTAATGTTACGTTAAACCTGTCGAAGCGTCCAACATGAGTTGAATTCAGCTTAGAATTATTTAACCTGACGAAATTGAACATTAACACGCTGAACAATTTTCCCATGCAATTAAAATATTAAGCTACGAAAGAAATATTAAATTAAGATACTGAATCGATACCTTGCCAATATCGCCAGTTCCTAGGCAGCATCTAATAAATCAGAACTCTCGCAGTCAGCCCGTTCAAAGCAAACTAACGATTCACCCCGTTCCTTGGTTTCCCGTCACTGTAAGCCCAGCAGGTAGCGCTATCGACGGGACAGGAAGCGGAGATACTAAAAATACGCAGGGCTGGTTTGAACAGCACCGAGACAAATATGTGTCAGCCCAACGCGTTACACTTTCCCCGGCGGCATCTCGTTCCCCACACGAGCGTGGAGCAAGGGAGAAAGGAAAAGAGAGAGGCAGCCACTGGTTTAGGTTCTCTAACGAGCGACAGTTCTCGGGTATCCCTCGAAGCCGATAATAAAATGCATGATTTACCTTTCCGTTTGCCCGAGCGGTTTGCGAGGCGCGCGCACGGCGCACGAAAGCGCAGCAATGGCAGCAACAGCAACACGTCGAGGCAGAGAAACGTACGACGAGAAAGAGAGAGACAGAGTGAAAGAGGAAGAGAGAGTACAACCCTCTTTACTCAACGGCACGACGTTACGAAAGGCGACCCGCGTTACATTCGAGCGACAGGACGACGCCATGAATTATAAAATGACGGTAAAAGCGAAAGTTTCCAGCGGTTTCGCGGATATCAGAGAGAAAGATAGAGACAGAGAGGCCAACAGCGTACAGGTCTGAGGCAGCCTGCCAACTACCGAACCGACCAACCAGCCAGCCAGCCTCCTTCTAATTTAATGAAATAGCGAAGGGTTAGGCTCCTAGCAGGTGAAGCACCAAGCAAATGTTTAGGCAAAGTAGCCGAGCTACATGACGTGCTCACGAATGTGGAAGTGCAACGTTTACACGTTCAACCAGGTCCTACCTCGTCATCGTCCTCGAATTCGCTCTCGCAGCTACCTGTCTCTCCCTTTAACCCCTTCTATACATCCCCTATTCCTGGCTACGCTTCTCCTCGTTTCACCTATTGGTGTTACGGTAACAGCGATGCTCCACGCTCTGTCTATCCTCGTCCAGTTCTCGGTCCGATCTTCGAACGCGCGTCTTGCTCCTCTTCGAACAGCGTGTCTTCCTTCGTCGCGCATGGGAATCCATTAAAATGGATGGGAGACGCTTTTTGGCGATGGCAATGTTGGCGGCGAGGATGCTACGATCCAACCCGCTGGCCCAGCTACCTATCCCACTGCCTCCAAACGACGAACATGCAAATTCGGAACCGGTTACGCGAGCATTTTCACATCCGGAATGACGAGGTAACGAGAGAAATCCAACGAGACGTCTCCTGGATAATTTCCTTTCTGGAACGGACGAGGATGTTCCGCGTTCGCTTGTGCGACCGTTCTGTCGTCGGAAGAGAGGGTATTCTTTAAGATTGAATTTTTTTGCTATAATTTATGATTTTCTACGCAACAGTATTGGAAGACAAGAAAATATATTGAAACACTAATAGATATCATACAACAGTACCAATCGACTTCTTATTACATTAATTGCTACTATATTACCCTCTACGGTAACCACAAAAATACTAAACCCTCATCTCTTCTCAAAATTCTACAAATTTTCCCGTCACGACCACCTTCGTGAAACAGGTCGCGAAACAGATGGTCCATATACCGCTACTAACAAAACGACAACCACCAGTGACCAATCACGGAGCATCGATGTCTCGGAACGAAAAGCCGCAGGAAACTGTCGGTCGTTGCGGACGATTCTACGGATCCAGCTAGCAACAAGAACCACGGTATGGGATATCCTCGCGATATCGTCGAGAAGCTCCGACGAGGCGACGATGGAAACGAATGAAGAGGATGTCGGACGGCGGTAGCAATCTGGAGGTATTCCCCGAACAGTGAGGCGCGTGACGCGGGGGTGAGAAGGCGCGATGACTATGCGATAGGCAAAGAGAGTGTCAGGCCTGGGGGAGTGTGGGAAAGCGAGGTGGAAAGAGAGAGAGGTGGCGGAGTCGTGATTACAGTGCCGTGTATTCAAATGGTCAGTCGGACCCACACCAATCACAACGAGCAGGACCCCCGAGCATCCCCGATACCCTTGTCTAATGCCACAGGGACTAACGCTGATGTACAGTACGAATAGCGAAAGAGGGTGTGTGTACGTGTGCCTACGCACCGACGCCGACTCTTCTCGCACGTCGAATCGAGAAATGGTAATATGCAACTTGGCCGACAAGCTTCCCTCCGTCGACTGGAAAATTCGAAGGACCTCCCTGGAGATCGGCCTGCGACCGTTGCAGGACATCGAAAGACCCCGAGTTCTGCCCTTTCGTAATAACCGTAGGCCGCGGTGGACGCCCGTTCTCCCATTGAAAGACGCGCTAACGTGTTTGACGCGTACTGCCAAGTGCTCGCGCGAAATTACACGTCATCGCATCCATTCTGGAAAGATTTCTTGATTTTCAATGGGTTTGATGAAGGTTGACGCAGAGCGTAAACGTTGGGGGAAGTTTTTGGCGAAGGTAGGACGGTGATTTGGAATCGAGGAATAGTTTCTTAAAAATATATATATAGAAAGAAAAATGTGTATGGAAAGGGTGAGTTTGGTGGAAACTTTCAATATTGATAGCTAAAATTTCTTAGCTACACGTACGAACACTCAATCACGAGATGAATATTAAATTATTTCTTTGAGTTGGAAGTTCTTACCATCGTATCGACTTAATTCGAGTTTCACGAATACTTTACGTTCGGCAAACATTATGTAAATTCAGCGATCGTCGAACGCGAAAGATAACCTCCTTGTCGGCAGGCGTGATAACTTGCGGTAGGTAGACATATAGGAAGACGAGAAGGAAGCGGAGAAGATGGCGAGAGGTCGTAGGACGACCCTAGTTAGTCCCGGGGTCTATGAATCGTTAATGCTAATCAGGATCGCCAGGACCGTGTACTATGGATTGGGTGACGTCAGCCCTTCGTCAGAGATATGGCTACGACGAAAGGGACTTGATCAATTAACCCCTCGCGATATTGATAAACCCTGAAACGAACCCGCGAAATCCTCTGCGGTCATTTCGGGCCGATCAATGCGTGCTGACCTCATTAAGGGTCCTGTTGGGGAATGATCGTAGGATTAAGATTAGAAACACGTGATTGTTACCGAATACATAATTTGTTAAACCTATTTTTCTAACAGAAACTTATAGTAATTTACAGTAGAAGATGTATCGCTGAAAAATTG
>SMSQ01025785.1:267361-289536 GCA_019453375.1 Ctenoplectra terminalis
GAAAAAAAAAGAAAAAAAGGAAGAGTTTCAGCCCAAAGCGCAATAAACGCGGGATTTCGCGGACGATTTTTAATTTCGTCGAAGTTCGGAGTTCTCGATTATGAATAGAAGGGATACGTACTGTTATACCGCGGGAAAAAATGATCGTTTAAAAAGAAATTGAATTATTAAAATTTTATATCGAACAACGAGCGTGTCGAACGAAAAGGAGACACGAAGTTTTGAGATTTTAATAGTACATCTTGTTCAACGTTCTTTTCGGAAATATAATTCTAATTTTAACGTATTATATGAATGTTGGGTTACTAACAGGTAGTTAGTTTATAGAACCTAATAGTTCACAAATAATATTTATTAATTAATTAATATTCTAAGCGCTACACGAACTGTATAACGCTGTTCACAATATTTTCGATTCTCAACCCCTTGCAGTAGCGATGGCCCTCGGTTTCGGGTTGACTCAGACAGACTTTGACCTTGTTTTCGGGTTCGGAATGACTAATGACGGATTGACACTGTTTCTAGTTCGATCTTAGTTATCTGTTTAGCACGATTTGTATGCGTAGGTTGGTCATCCAACAATTTAACCCTCTGACGCAGCGTTGGAAGCAAACGTCGGGAATAATTCGAGGGAATCGTGGATGTTCGAAATAGCTGTAGCAAAATCCACGCGATTCTTGAGACAGTGGAAAACAGTCTGTTGGAGTGTTATTCTTTTCTAGGTCACGCGTAAAATATTCTAATGGGCCTTTGTGTATACAAACGGTACACTTTTCTCGGCTCGAACAGCGAGCGAAACACGGTACCGGTCGTTGTCCGGCTTGTTTCAGCCAGTAGTTGAGCTAAGTGGCAAGTTTTGAAATACGGTCGACGGTAGTCTCTGTATAACTTTAGTAGACCAAACTTCCGGTGGACAACGTTCCGTACAGCCGGGTAAAATGGGCTCGTGTGCGCAACGCGTTTCCTCTGTTTGCTGCGAAGAAAGCTAGCTCCCCAGGCTGTTGTTCTCTGGCTAATATTTGAATTTTCCGCTAAACGCTAAAGACACGGTGAAAGTTACATTATACTCGAAAAAGAAAAGGTAGATGGTTCGTTGATATTTATGTTGAGCGAAGTGGGCGATTTGTAGGTTTTCCAAGAATCGGTAATTTCTTGAAATTGAAAAGTGCTTTCCAGTTTTTTTGCTTTTTTTTTTATTTATTTTAGTTCCGAATGGCGGATGGTAAAAATTTTTTTTTTAAGTTTGAATATTTGGAAGGATTGGAGAGATGTAGGAGGGAATATTTTGAGCGATGGATTGGAATGAATTTGTGTTTAACATTGGAGATCTGTGCTTGAAATAAATAAAAAAATTTATTTCCGGGGAATTTTAAATTATTTTATATTACAAAATTTTAGAAGCATGGGAAGAAATATTTAGAGCGATAGATTCACATGAATTTGTGTTAAAAATTGGAGATCAGTGTTTGAAATAAATAACAAATTTTATTTCGGGGAATTTTTAATTATTTTATATTACAGAACTTTAGAAGAATGGGAGGAAATATTTAGTGCGAGAGATTGACATGAATTTGTGTTAAAAATTGGAGATTAGTGTTTGAAATAAATAAAAAAATTTATTTCCGGGGAATTTTAAATTATTTTATATTACAAAATTTTAGAAGCATGGAAGGAAATATTTTAAGCGATAGATTGAAAAGAATTTCTATTTAAAATTGCAAATCTGAAACAATCAAAAAGACTCGAAATAATAAAAAGAAAGGTGTCAACAGCAATTTAAAATCCAAGATTCTAAATTTAAAATCACAAAGATTCCACAGAATTCACTATTAAATATCTCACAATTACCCTATTTACCGTCTTATTCGCTCTAAGATCGCAGAATAAAAGTCACTGCAATCTCTAGACATTCAATTTAACTTCAACTCTCACAACATTCCGCTCAAAAAAAAAAAGAAAGAGAAACAACCCAGCTCCAACGATATTTCGTTAAGATCAAAGTCTCCTACATACCAAACGAACAAAGAAAAAAAAAAAACAAACAAACCACCTACACAACTCCACAAATACTCTTTTCAGTTCTCCCTTGTAGGATTATCTACCTATCACGTTGACGTTTAACGTTGTATAGCAGAAATATAATACTCGAGGGTCAGACTCGTAACAAAGAGAGGTAATTGCGATCAAATCGATCCCGTTAGACAGTTCTATTTCCCCGTTGAACGTCGCCGACGCGTGTACTCGTTACCAACGCTCCGTCGATTCACTGTGTTTCGCAATAATGAAAGTATAAATATTCAGACGGAAACGGGGCTCACAGCGGGTCAACGAATCGATACAATTCATTACGATATCTCACGTTGATCCTGGCACCGCTCGATGCCACGCACGTAATGCGTAGACGCGAGCTGGAGATATCGGCCGTGTCTATCGAGTCGCATGCACATGCATTTAAATTGCCGAAATTATAGTATCGGTCGGGAAGCGAAATACGAACGGATCGTTCTGATCTTACTCGTAGCGGGGAAATGATCCGGGTGGAGGGAGATATTGAAATATTTTACAGAACGCGAAACATGTAGGTAACATGGGTGACACGCTGGGTTTCTCCCAAATTTTCGCCTCTAATATTTGTACAGGATTTGCGCAGCGCTGTTTCTATAAATCGGACAAAAAAATAGTTGAGTAATATTCTTGCGTAGCGACACGCTGCGTGTACTTTATTTTAACGCAAAATTATACTTGGCGTTTGAATTAAATTATTTCTAAAATTATCATCCATCTTTGAAGAGTTACAATTTTGGTAAAAAAGAAAATAAGTCGTGGGATAATGTTTCTTCGGTTATTTTGAGGGACCAAGCTTGAAGTTTTAACACTGGAAGTACCGAGGTGGTCAAAATGACCCATTCGGAATTTTTGTAAATTAATATGTTAAACGCCACGCTGGTTTTGGTCGACTTTCCTTTAGGCTATGTTGCTGTGATGATAATTGAAAAATATTTGGTCGCAAAATAATTAGGAATTTAAGAAGAAAATTGTAGAGGTCTGCAGAGGAAGATGGTAACTTTGTTTAGTGTGATTTAATAGAACTCGTTAATAGATTATAAGGTATTATTTTTTTCGGAAATGAACGGTTTACATCCCAAAGATTGTTTTAAGAAATTCCACACATTACTCAATTATAATTAACACTTTACCGACCGGTTCATTCGAGCCCGGATACATCGCTAATACCGGCTCGGTTTTGGCTATCGTGCGCAAATATAAACGCTTATTCTCGCAACTCTATTTTTAAATCGAAATTCGGGACAGTGCTTAATATATCGTTTCTCTTATTGTAGGGTAATTAAATTGAATAAAATTTCTAGTTTCATAATGATAGTATTAAGCAGCAAGCTGTAGATAAATGTTGGTTGTAAAAAGCCGATTAATAGGCTCCCGGTTGGTAAAGTGTTAATATGAATATTATAATGAATATTACAATGAACATTATATTACTTCTAAGATGAATAAAGACTGTTTTGAATATTATTATTTATACGCCATTGTAGTATTTAAAATCTGACACTTAAAATTTTGCAAGTCCAAGTATGATTAGAATAAGTTGGAGTTGCCGGTCGATAACCACAATTAAAAATTGGAGCGTTAAGGGTTAATTTGAAGTAAACCGAACTAATGATATTACAAAAAATTACTGTTTCAATGTACCCATCAAAATGATCCAATCGATGCCCGTAAACCTAGTGTTAAAATATACAGAATAAAAATAAACAGAATAAATCACGATAAACACGCTCCTCCTAGAAATTTATAAGAAAATGATACTCGAATCGGACCAGGACGACAGAAGGTGGACGAGGGGTTGGTAGGTCGGGAAAAAAAGCAGCAAAATTTCTCTCATAACGCTGCGTTCTGATTAAGGTAACGCCGATGTTAGTTAATAACGGGTTTATTAGGTTTCTGCTAATAAATGGTCCCGTGGTCTTCTTATTACGTCGCAGCGTACCGGCGTACCATGTAAATTTTAATAAAAACTCGTACCCGACCCCGCCGACACACTATTCCACGTACGTGTGCGTATACGTTTAGCGAAACGCGTGAATGTGCGCGTGTACTCGCATAAGCTGTGTAACACGGGCTGGCGCACGATACAATACGCGGAGTGCCATTAATTCCTCGTGCCTTCAGGAAAACGCGTAAAGAACTACCGGCGCGCCTGGTTACCGGCTTAATCCGCACTGAGATTTAAGTCCCTTAATTGAGCCGATCCCGTCAGATAGGGAGACGGTCCGTCTTTATTATGTTCGCTAGATTCTGGTGTTTGGTAATTTTTTTTTTTTTTTTTTTTTTAAGAACGACAGATGTTTTATTTACTGGATTTTTTTTACGGGGAATTTTACAAGTTCGAAGGCGGTTAGATGAATTTTCTGGGTTGAAATAATTCTTGGGTGTTGGTGTAAGGTGTTGCGAAGGGAAGTGTGACTCTCAGATTTTTATGAAATTATGTACATTTATGTTTGATATTAGGTGTAGACAATTTTTGTTTTTTTATTTGGAAGAAATGATGCGCTCAATTTTCGAGTGATTTCTTTTGGAGTTTACTGTTTATTGGGGTATTGAAAAAAATATTTAAAATGTGAGGATTTGAGGAAATCAGTTGTATTTATAAATGCGAAATAAATATTGATTGTGATCGTTAATAAATAGATTGCAGATTTTTGTGCATTTTAAAAAGTATCCAAATTATAGTATATTTTATAATATCTGGCAGGTAAAACAATTTTCTATCGAAATTGTACTTTATTTTTGTTGTACTCTCAAAAATATAAATTTGCATAAAAATCTGCAGTCCATTAATAATCGAGAATTTAATGGACCATAAATTTTCAATAGAAAAAAACGGATCGAAGTTATTTAATAATAAATTTAAATATTTATTATTTGTTAAAAAAATATTCATTTAAAAAATAAATTTATAATTTATAATACTATTAGAGAATTTTTATAAATGAATTAAACTCTCAGTTAAAAAAAAAAAATGGATTGAAACTGTTTATTAATAAAATACAATATTTAATTTCCTAAAGAATTTCAGTGGTCTTTCTCACAACAATTTAATACGCTGATAATATTATAAATTATAATACCTACGAGTTACAAATTGTAACTTGTAAACTTTCATAGCATAAATAATATTATAAATTATAATACCTACGAGTTACAAACTGTAACTTGTAAACTTTCATAGCATAAACAATTTATACAGTTTTACAAGTTACGATTTAAAACAACGATGCTTCGGATTCATACGTCGATAGCAAACAGAGACTATGAATTTCGTTGATGTGATTCTGTCGCCAAAATAAATAAAAACAGAGGCAGAAACGCTCAGAGCATCGGTTCTGGCGCACGCATCGAATCCGCGCGGCAAAACGTCACACCGAGTTCAACTGGAATGTACATTTTCCTGTCATAATTCTTGCCGGTTAAAATTCAAGTTTCAATGCAATAGAAACACGAGTAAACGAGTTTGCTTTCCCCTGTTATAATAATACAATTTTTATTGTACACCGTGCGCAAGTAATCTATTCAAACTCTCGTAGTAACAGATTATAATGTAAACGCGTTGAACAATGGTTCTAACAGAATTTCAATAACGATAATACTATTATATTGCTCCATGAATAATACAGAATTATCTGTACCGCTGTAAAGTTTCAGTCCAACGAAAGACCGGTAGCTAAAATAATTAAATAATAGTATTTCCAATGAAATTAATCAAAATAACTAAAATAATTTAATGCCGATATATCCGACGGGAGAGATTCAAATAATATATGAATAGTATCTCTTACGAAAATAATTGAAATAATTAAAAAATAATACTCCTCGACGAAACCAATTAAAATAATTCAACCGCTTCCAACCGTAAAACTCTCGGTTTCTCCAATGAAATTTATAAGATTGATAAACGAAATTCGTAGTATCGTCGCGTTAAAAGCTACTTTTTAACACTAAACCTACCGACGATTAAACTATACCCGCTTGTATCAAAGAAATTACAATAATAGATACTTGGAAAAATACAGAATGCTAGAGGAACAAATATTTGACCATATATTTTACGGAAAATCACAAAAAAATATTCAAATGTGCACCGTTAATAATTTATAAAATTTGGACAAGAAATTACGAAACGGTCATTTGACCGCTTTGATAGGTTTAGTGTTAAAAAAAGTAACGAATCGTTAGAAACCTGTGAGGCTGTGCGCGTCTCCAAGGAAATGAACGAAACTAAAAGCCTTGTTCCGTCATAAATTCCTCGCGGGCTCAGTTATATTTAGGCCAGGCTAATTTTTCGACCTATTCCCAATTGCCTGCACTGCTGCAGATTTATTCCCGCGGAAGTTGTGAAAGATGCCGACTTAAGAAATAAATTTAAGGCACCGTTGGGTGCACTAGGACGCGCGCTGCTTGCTTCGGGCAAACTTTATTCCCAACTTCAAAAAACATCCCTCTTTCTCTCTTCTTTTCGCCTTAAAACTGGTTCGTTTTATAACTGGCGGTTCATTTCATTTTGCAAGCATTGCAGCGTTTTTCACGGGCAGAGCGTCAAATACCAAACAGTATACCCCGTGACAGTCACGGGATAAACTATCAATGGCCTAAATATTGATATCAAAATTTTTTATAAATCATTGGTTTGAATAAAGGATAGATAAAGCGGAACGTATAGAGAATAACTAACGATTCAGATGGAATTTTTCCGAATTCGCTCAGTTTAAATATCTCATGCGAACACGAGATAGATCGCGTCGTTAAATTCGGTAAATATCGCAGAAACATGTTCTAAAATACCTGTAATCGCGTCACTTTTGACGCAACCAGACGCATTCACGAGAATTTCATTGTTCCTCTGGATTTCCGATCGTTCTCCGAGCGAACGCTCGAGTCTCGCCGTGAAACTTGTCCCGTCGTTAAATCGCCTTGAAGCAACGGTTGGGAAAGTACGAGTTTCGGAAATAAAATTACCCAGACGCTCGCGTTTCCTACCGTGTCCTTTCCGAATGAAAATAGGAGGTGTTTAACGTTAAATAGAAGCGAACAGCGTTCGATGATCGTTGAGAATAATATCCTGGTAATCGAGTGGATCGAAGGACGACAAACGAAAGTATGACAATAAAATTCTATTCGTTAATTTTTACAACTTATCGGAAAATTTAAATATCGTCGAGGATATTTTACGTTTCGCGTGTCAAACGGAAAAAAATAAAAAAAAAAGTAATAAAAAAAAAATAACAAACACTTGTGAACGATGAAAATGGAATACCACTTTCTGGCATATTTTTCCAATAATTAATTTAAACACGTAAAAACAACGTCAAGCTGTTTCGAACAAAAAAGAGAAAAGAAAAAAATAGCGTCCGACATATTGTCCGGTAATTTTCCCTTTGATTCGTTCACCGTAAAATCCAATTTTTCAGCTATCGTGTTGTTTCACGCTGCACTTTTGATTACAGTCCGGAAAAATTGGTACTCGGGGGAAAAAAAAAAGAGCCGCGATTATCTAACGATTTTCTGGAAAATTGGATAGTATTGATCACGGTGGACGTGAATCGGCGACGTTTTCGCGATACGTAGTTATAAAACAAATGTTTTCTGATGTAGATACGCGGAACACGTAGATTAAACAGAGTTTGACAATAGATCTAGGTACCACGATCTGCGAACGCTTTCCGAAGCGGTATTGTATAATTGAAAGCAAACACGACCGAACGATCAATAGAGTAATTAAACTCTGAAATGAATAATTAGCCGTGCGCTATATTACGAGCGGTTCGCGCAACGTTTTGAATTTTATAAAAATCTCCGATGTAATTGCGAAACGAAGCTCGATTCGGGCCAGTTGTGAAACTATACGCGAAATATTGTAACTATCAACTGCTGTTTTAATTTCGTTGATAAACAAAATTGGGATTGTTTGCTATAGCGGGAGCGAAATTCATTTCTTCTCGAATAAATATGGCGCGTTTGAACAGTGGGATACGACGGTAGACGCGAAAGTTTTGCAATGCTCGAGCGTTTTGCGGATGTTTAAAAAATTGCTGATTCGAATGAAGAATGTTTTGTATTAACTTTCCACAGAACTGAAAAGTTATTTCGACACGTTGGTACAATAGTCGATGAATACAGCGGTCTTGTAGGTGTGGCGTGGCTGGGAAGCTTGATTAACTTATGTTAAAAAATTTGCTGGATGTGTGGTATTTAACAAAAAAAAAAGCAATGTCTAGTATATAACAAATACAATTTATTTTAAATAAAATTAAGTGTTTCTGCACAAATTTCTTAATAGGAAAGAAACGAAAGAATAAATAGTACCTCGTACAACAAATAGAATTTATTTCCGAAAATTAAATCTGCACAAATTTCTTAATAGGAAAAAAAAAAGGAAAAAGTATACCTGGTATAACAAATACAATTAATTTCAAACAATTAAGTCTTGCCACACAAATTTCTTAATAGGAAAAAAAAATACCTCGTACAACAAATACAATTAATTTCAAACAATTAAGTCTTCCCACACATATTTCTCAATAGGAAAGAAAACAAAAGAAAAAGGAATAAAATTTATTTCCGAAAATTAAGTCTTCCACGCATATCTCTCAATAGGAAAGAAAAGAAAACAAAAAGGAATACAATTTATTTCCAAAAATCAAGCCTTTCGACACAAGCTTCCCGATAGGAGAAAAAAAGCAAAACAAAAATCGATACCAATCCAGTATTTATTTCAACCGACGAATCAGACTAATAAACGAAGCCCAGCTTTTTTTCACAGGGGGTGCGTGTCCCTTGGATATACGACACTACTTAATTGCGAGCAAGAACCGACCGATGGGGCAATTAACGGTCCGGGGACAGCCTGGGTCACGACAATATAAAATCCCATCAGATGGGCTCGATACGGTGCAATAAACATGGAGAATGTTAATTCCGACATGTCGGGCACGAAATTAAATTCCATTCGATTTTACAGCCTTTCCATTCGACCAGATTCCACTGTTACCCCTGTTTGTAGGTGTTACGCAAATTCTGGCTCCTTTCGAGTATTTCTCTATCTCGTTTTTTTTTCCCTACCCTTTTCGCATTAGCTTATTCGCGTCGACGCGTGTATCTGTCGTTTCAATCTGTTCGCTGTTGCTTGAATTGAGAAATTGAAATGGTAACACGTGCCGCGAGTAACGCGTGAAATAATCATAAAGCATTAACCTTTTACGGTTCGTTGGCACCGCTACAACGACGCGCGTAATTTTTTCTTTTTTTTTTTCTCTCTTTTTTTTCCCAGAAGTTTTCGAGAGTTAAATTTTGTATTTTTGTCAGTTCAATTAGAGCAGAGTTAGTTCAATTGTAGCAAATTGCGTCGCTAATGACGTAGAAGCAGCGGTAACAACAATGAAAAAAGAAGAAAAAGAAAAAAAAGAAGTAAGCGTGTTTTATGTTATGAGGATTTAATTTTTGAGGTCGCGATAGGCTGAATTTTAATTGGAATAACGCCGCTGGGCCGGCAGTAATTCATATTAATTCCTGGACCTTAATAACCAGAGGTCCGTTGGTCAGCCTGCCGAACTGATGATATTGGATTACACCATTGATTCGTCATTAATATCGATCACCGTTGTTCCACGAGCGACACGCTTAATGAGTATTGACTAGAAGCGTTCGTTGTTTCGCGATCACGTAATTAAACAGAAATCTACATAATGGTATAGAAATGATTGCGAATGCTCGCCTGTTCTCCCTTGGGTGGATACCGGAATAGAAAAATGACCAACGATTTGCCGGGAATATTTGATTGATTGTTCGTTAGGTCGTGTCCAGGATCTCGTTTCAATTACGAGACATTGGTTTTCGTGATTTTCAAAATGTTTCCATTCTTGGCTTAACTTTTTAGGACATTCACAACGAATGGTTACTTCGACAGGTGAATGAAATTGATGAGGAGAGTTTTGTGTGTAGGATGCATTGGCAGTTTTCTGGGTTAACTTGTTGGATTCAATTTTGGATAAGGGAATTGTTGATTAATCATTCATGACGATGCGCGAGTTGGAAGTTACGTACTTGTGTATGTATGGATTTATTTTATTTATACAGATTAATGTATTGTTAAATTTGATTACTATAACATTGTACTGATACTAGATAGTTCACTTATAGTAACGGGTTTAAAAATGTATAATTTTTTTTCAATGAGCAAGTAAAATTTTGGTTAGAGAAAAGAAGGCTTGATATTCGGTAAAATCAGAGTGCAATATAAATATAATTTTAATATTTTTAATAGTGAAATATAATTTTAATATTTCTAACAGTGCAATATAATTTTAATATTTCTAACAGTGCAATATAATTTTAATATTTCTAACAGTGCAATATAATTTTAATATCTATAACAGTGAAATATAATTTTAATGTTTCTAACAGTGCAATATAATTTTAATATCTATAACAGTGAAATATAATTTTAATATTTCCAACAGTGAAATATAATATTCTTAATATTTCTACCAACTACAACATCCCTCATATTTCTACTAACAAAACAAAAAAAAACAAAAAAATCCAAAAGTCATTCATAGTACGAAAACAGAGAAGCCTTAATTAACCGCTCTCGATTAAAACATCCATCAATTCAAAACCAACCCTCAATTCTCCCTAATCAGAAAGTTAAAGCATTCGCCCAGTGACACGTAGCGATGGGTTGAAACCACCAAACTAAAAATACTTATTGTTCGGAACAAGTATTCCAATTAACTATGTAAAAATAATAATGTACATTGAATTCCTTTTTACAGTGGTTAACTGACTTAAAACTATAACAGATACGATTCTACAGGCCGTCACCCATACACCATACGTCCCTACCCTACAAATTTAATTCGTACTGCAATTTTTTACATCTCCCATGGATATAAAAATTTTACTTCCAGCGAGATGAGACTTCTCAGAGATTATGTGGTCCTAGCAGCCTAATATTCTTACCCCTGCACCGTTCAATTTCCTTAGTACTCCTCAACTTACGATCTCTACACTAGAAGAGGCAACGAGTTGCTCGTTTCGATACAGAAACCAGTTGCTTAAATCAGAAGCGTATTTATATCATCGCGGTTCATCATCGTAGAAATAAACGTGTTAGATACCACCAGCAACATCGGTTTCACGCTGCTTTCTGGTGCAAATAATCGCGCGTCTAATTGCGTAAAATAATTCTCGAGATCGTTATCGGTTGCAATAAAGTAGCATTACCCTGGTACCAATCAATTGGCCGGCATTGTTAACAGACGCGCGGCGGCCCATAGTTTAATATTAATGAATAGCGTTACGCTTCTCGAAATTAGCAACCGCCTATCCCCTTTCCACCCCGGTAACTGCATCGCAGATCATAGATACACACCGATCTAATGGATGGTCCTGAAAACCCGCGTTTCTATTTCGCTTGGATTATTGGACGATTAATAAACACCGGTAAAAGCAATAATATTGGGGGCGAAACATAATCGGCGATAGCTTACAGACGGCAGCTCAATATTTGCGAATTACTCTGCTCGTTTCGGAGGGGTTGGTGTTTTCGAGATTGGATGAAAGAGATTGAGTGGTCAACACTGCAATTATCCGAGCAGTTAATTCTATGATAAATTACTAAGTCAAAATTTTTTATTAGAATTTTATTCGTTTACTGCGAGGTACGTTTTGGAAGAATTTCTTGCGATCTTCTGTTGATACATTTGTTAGAATTATGGTATCGCAGTGAAAGCAATAACGTAATGTATTTATATATTTATATACCCTAGTTTAAAATTTATTAATATAATAATAAGAAGCAGAAACATATTTTTGGGACACTTGTCCCGAGAAACGGAAAATACATTTTCTTTTTTTTTTAATAGTTGCACAATAATGTGGGATTAGGAATAAAACATTGAGTTTATTAAAAAATAAATAAATGAATGAATAGAAATAAAATAAACACAAATATAGGAATTAACAATGGTCGTGACCACTCGGCTTCCCTGACACCACGTTTCCGTCTTCGCAATGTCTATCCACAACTCCCTCAATAACATACTCTGTCCTTTCATCCCTCGCTCGCCTTAACCCTTTCGCTACTACGGCCGACCATAGTCGCCCTCCATAAGATGCCACTGTGATACTATGGGCGACTAGTCTCCATAAGTATCTCACTCTAGATGTTAACTCCCACTAGATAATTTAGAATACAAAAATATTCTTAACCCTTTGACTACTGTTGACGCCTATTGGCGTCCGAAACATGTTGGCTTCCCGGTACTGTTGGCGCCTATTGGCGTCCGAAACATATTATGTTAATTTTTGGTTTCACGTCTTAGACGCGTCATCCGCTCCTAGGGGAAAAAAGTGAACGACGTGTTTCGGACGTCAAATGTACCCAAGGGGTTAATATATCGCTAGCCTCTTCCGTGGGACCTTCGACGTCGTTTCCTAAAATATCGCACAAAGCGAAATTAGAAAGCTTAAGATTGAGTATTAGGTTTCGTAAAAATAGAGGAAATTTTTAAATAAAATAATTATTTATTAAGAGTGCAAAGGGTTGAAAACATAGACGAAGCTTCTTTTTTCTTTGCATTTCGTTGTAAGTTTTTTTTAAGAAGAACGCGTCGCTGCCTCGGTGATGCATTGTGATGTTTGGAATTATATAAAAGTGAGATAAGTTTTGATACCGAGTGAAACGTTTGATTTATTATTAGAACGTCGATGGGAACTGCTGCAGTTGCAGTGGAAGATTTGTCGAGAGCAATTTGGCTCTTCAATTTGTTATCGTATTTATGACGATCGCTGCGTAGAAGAGTTACGTTTCCCTCGCAAGCTTCAAAACAAACTCCGAGCTTAATATTTCATCCCTTACGCGATAACGGAAAAATACATTTATTTTTATACCGAATCACAGGAAAAAAAAAAAAAAAAAGATACAAAGCTGTGTTTTTCTTTTTTTTTTGGACCAATTTATTTCCGGGCGACAAAAGGTGAAAGGAAAAGAAATTAATCCTTTGAATTCCAATGGCGCCCCCGTGGCAATATCTGTAATTTATTTTCACAGGTTTTGAGTTAAATTTTGTATTTTTATTTTACTTTAAGACGAAACAGCCCTGAAAAGGAGTTTTATGATAGATAGTATGCTAAAAAAAAAAAAGAACTCGTGAAATCAGAAAGTAAAATGCAAATTATCATGAATGGTTTGGTGGAAAGTTTTGGAAAATTTTATAAATTCATGGAAGAATTATTATCAATGATTGAAAGACAATTACAGTTCGTTTTAAACAAAAAATGTTAAGTTTCGAATATACAAAGTATTTCTATCATTTTTTCAATTATCACATGATTTACGAGCGCGAAGTGTCAAAGTGTTAAAGGATTTGCGTTATTAATTAAATATTCTCCTCGAATTGATCCAACTGAACACTTAACAGAAGTAAAACAAGCACCGATATCAACATCTTAATCCAACTATAAATATCAACACCTTAAGTCCTCACAATAATTCCATGAAATATAAAACAGTCTAGAAGTGCATAGGGTTAATACGAAGGTTCAGTTCGTAACAGTCATTTATTGTATATTCGATGAGAAAAGCGGATAATATTATTGAGAAATCGGCAATTTATTGCAGTCCCTGACGAGACAACGGCCCCAAGAGAGATTACAGACCAGACCCGAGGCACGAAGCTTTCCACCGAGCGTAATTGCCTATATGTCGAGGGCAGAGACGGCGACGTCCCCGGAAAGTGGCCAGGACGAAGAAGAATCCTTCTTCGACAGGCCTCCACCGCCCCCGACGCCGCTTCCGCCACCGCCTTCGCAACAATCGCAGTCTCAGATCGATCAGGGAGTCGGTGGCTTGGCGAAAGACGCGGAGGACAGTGCGAAGGTTGCAGATCTGCTCGATTCCGCGGGCGACAGAGAAACGTCCGAGGAATTGGTCAGGTGAGACTTGAACACTTAAAATTTTCATAATTGGATCATGGAAAATTTAGAACAGGAATTAATGGAAATTTAACGACGTTTTCGCAGGTTTGCACCGCAGAAGGATGAGAGGACGACGGTTGATGGACAGGTCAGGCGACCTCGTCACATCTCGAGGGACCATTACATTTCAAGGTGAACATCTTTCTTTTTTTTCTTTTTTTTTTTTTATTCGTCTAAATTGTGGTACGAATTTATTACACGTGGGGAGATTTATGTACACGGCGCTGAAAAGTGTCCGAACGCTTGCTTATTTTTTACAGAATGTAATTTGTGATTTTGTTATTGAATTGTTATTGTTACAGTTAAGAGTAGCAAAATATTGCGATACGATAAAATTGAGTATTCTGAATGAATTGCTGAGCTAATGTGCAATAAAGATGACATTAACACGTTAAACGCCATTTTTTTTTTCTTTTTTTTTTTATTCGTCTAAATTGTGGTACGAATTTATTACACGTGGGGAGATTTACGTACACGGCGCTGAAAAGTGTCCGAACGCTTGCTTATTTTTTACAGAATGTAATTTGCGATTTTGTTATTGAATTGTTATTGTTACAGTTATGAGTAGCAAAATATTGCGATACGATAAAATTGAGTATTCTGAATGAATTGCTGAGCTAATGTGCAATAAAGATGACATTAACACGTTAAACGCCGATTTTGGTCGACTCTCCGTTAGGCTCTGTGGTGCGATGCTAATTCAAAAGCATTTGGTCGCAAAATAGGAATTTAAGAAGAAAAAGAATCCTGCAAAGGAAAGGTTACTTAAAACCCTTGGTGCTCCTTTGGCTCCGCCACGGAGACATTCTGTTTTCAACACGATTACGCTTAATTTCCGAAGATATCGCTCCATGATTTACAAAATTAAAAATTTATGTTTCGTTTGCGAGAGGAAGGATATTTGTAAAATGAATAAAAACAAGTACTTTCACGGGCAATAGTAATTTTTTCCGTTCAAGATAAAACTTCTTTTCTTCGGTGATAAAGAATCGCGTGGAGTGCGTAGGGTTAATAGAATTCATTAATTAATTATAAGGTATTATTTTTTCAAATTGATATCGTCAATTGTCAGAAATCAACGACGCCTAAACGAAAATTTCGTGGCGCTTAACGTGTTAAAGTCTGCGTGTCAAACATGTCAAAAAATGACATTAAAGTCGAAAGGTCGAAAGAGTTAAAAGTCTGGGCGAAAGATTAAATTTTGAATGAAAGTCGATGGTAGAGTCGATCGCGTTTGAGCCTCGACTTTGGATAAGGAACAAAAGTATCCAACGTCGAGTGTTAAGTGTCATGATCTACAACGAGAAAGAGATTACAGAAAAACGAGTTGGAGCAGGTCGAGGTACCCGTTGGGCGAGGATACCAGAGTGCAGCAGGACGAGGGGGTGACACTTAGAAGGGATTTAACCGGCGCTACGAGAATTTCTCCGAGTACCATTGACCGAATATTCGACAACAGTAACAGGCGGCAGTACGGCATGGGAATCGTTGGAAGATTCTTGGGGTGAGTTTCCGAGTAATCGTCAAGTGTATTTAAAACAGGAAACCAATTTGGAGACCGTACTTCTTATTAATCCTCTATGTGACTTGAAAGTTACAAATTGATGTATCTATATTTTAAAAAATTAATTTTGTTTAGTTTTCACTATTAAATTTGATTGCTGTATTACTGTAATTATACCAAGATCCATCTATAACAATTATTAGTTTAAAAATTTTCAAATCAAAGTGAAAAACTGTAATCAATGGTAATTTTTTCTCCAATAAACAGACAAAATTCGGGCTATAGAGGGTTAAAAAATTAATTTTATTCAGTTATCACTGCCCTATTAAATTTTATTACTGTATTACTGCAATTATACCAAGATCCATCTATAATAATTATTAGTTTAAAAATTTTCAAATCAAAGTGAAAAACTGTAATCGATCCTAATTTTTTCTCCAATAAGCAGACAAAATTACCTTGCCGGAGTACTTTTCATCAAACAATTATATTATTAACTGTATGAAAACGCCAATATCTTTTGATTAAAGACGAAGTACCATGAAATCAGTTAAATTAATAGAATTGTTTCTAATGTAAAATAACTCAAGAACGGTACGTTGTACGATAAATGTGTTCCAGTACTTTTGTACTCAGAATTTACTAATCTATCGAATGTGACTGTAAAAAATTAAGCATTCCATTTAAAAAAACAAAATTTGTTGCTAGATATCCGTTATACATTTACTTATGGAGAAAAAATTACCACTGTGTTATAGCTCTTGTGTAACCATACAACTTTTGTTAATAACGTTTTCTCGTATTATTTACAATAACGGAGATATTCAAGACAGAAGGAATTGGCGGGAAACTCGCGCGGCGACGGATTTATGAATGGGCCTGACGCGCGTGACCTACATTTCTTTCCTGGAAGTGCGTACGCTAAGTAGTAAATAGTAAACAACACGTGACTCGGCAGCGAGGCCTATGATTGGTCACTCGATAAGTGAGAATGAGAGGTCCGAGCTCCCGTGTGAGACACAAGAGTAAAAATCGAAAAAATTACAGTTGTCTTTACACGATCGTATCTCCGGAACGGGAGGTCGTATCGGGACGAATCAAAGTGCGTTTTAAAGGGGAAGGTTCCCCGCTCCTAACGGTGCCAAGTTTTTCTTAAAATTGTTGTTCATTTCGCAATAACAATTAGGTAAAGTTTTGGTAATTTCAATATGTTTTTCGTACACGGATAAGGGGGAAGATTTAATTAATAATCGGTTAAACTAACAAATTATGTGGTAAATATTGTTAGGTTTATTAGGATAGATACCATTGTTGATAATTATAATTGTTAAGTAAGGATTGTATTGGTAGGAGGAAGTTATTTAGGGTTTGAATTAAAGTTTGGATAAAAATGGAATCTGGAATGTTTTATAGCTTATTGTTAATGAATAATGCATTGAATAGTTTATTTTATAAACATTTTGTTTGACGCTAAATTTATAAATTTATAAATTTATAAATTTCTTAAAATACTTTTCAACGGTGAAGTATGTTGCGATTTTATTATTTTATTTCTTTGGTATATTCATCCGCGATATGGTCAACATATTAAAATACAATGGATGTGACGTTAATAAATAAATAAAAAAGAATAAATAGAAAAAGGTACAAAATCGAAAAGAAAAAGAAAATAAAAAAATAAATAAATAAAGAGTCACAGGTTTCCTATCAGTTTGATATTCTGGGTACACGTTTATCAGATAGCCGACAGTCATTGTATATTGATACGGTTGTTGTTCCACATCGATGAAGAAATTGATTTCGAAACGGTCAGTAAATAAATTTCCATACGAATAATTTTATTGGTTGGTATTTTTGTCGTGCTTCGTAAAAATTCTCATCCGATGACAATTTGTTATAACTGTAGCGCTCGCTGCGGAACCAATCGATGCTTAATCAAATATAGAATGAGGAATAGAACTGTTGGGAATAAAAACAACGAAATTAATTAATACATAGGAGAGTATGCATTAGAGGCTTAATCTTTAGCTTAATCTTCAGCTCTGTCACAAAATATTAGCTTGTCAGAAATGTTCATTTTGAAAATTATAATTTTGCCTTCCTAAATTCAAGTTGTCCATTAGAAGACAATTAATATTTCATATCTTATTAATCTCAAATAAAAAATTAATTATTTTAGTTTCGTGCAACACAGGTTACAACTATTCAAATATAAAGATTCTTAATCGCGATTGGAATGATATAAGACAAATTAGAATTGGAATCTTGAGAAATAAAAATTTGTATTACTTATGAGCTTCAAATTTCTTTCATCCAAATTTTATTTATTGGCATTACGTTTAGAAGAGTCTGTATTAAACAAACGAAATAAAAAAATATATTTTTCGGCTCCTAGATTCTTCAAATATTTTATATTTTGTGTTTTAGGATTTTAAGAAACGCGTCGACTCTGAAATAAATGCTCTAATTTCTTTCGTTTCACCGGACTCTCCAACGTTTCAATTCTTTGATTTTTGAAATAATTTAGAGAAACGGGAAAAAAAAGATGAAAATAGGAGAAAATAGCATTGCAGAATGGAAATTTGTCTTTCCTATGCTTATTTTATTCTGCAAGTTACCATTGCTCCCCGGATGAGATGATAATGCGGCTTTATTAAAACAACTTTCTCGCTGGCTCTCCCGCATTCCGCTTTAACGATCGCGCCAAGCTTTTATCGTGTAGGTACGACCCAGTTGGAGATACACGTGGAGCACAAATAACAAACGTGGACAAGCGACAAATGTCAGAAACGAGAGAAAAAAAGAAACCTTGACGCCAGGAGTCTTGCCAGGCTATCGTGATATTTAAAAAATGCCAAGAGTGATATCGTTATCGATCGCGAGACACAACTTTCGCGACGGCGAGTTCTCCTTCGTTCACGATGGAATATCATTATTTATCGGTAACAGTTGCATAGAAATAGCGTAACTATCACGAGTAAGCTGCAGATTTTCATGCCAATTCATATTTTTACGAATGTAGTAAAAAAAAGTTAAGCACAAGCTAATTATGAGTAAACTGAGGACTTTTATATAAATTCATATTTTTTTCTTTAAAATATAATTTTCTTTTGAGAGCTCAATTTAAGCTTTAAAAAAAAAATAATAATAAGAATAAAAGCTAGGTAGGCAATTGTTTTGTCCATTAAATATTATAACTAACTAATATAAATTTTATTTTCTCTTATTATTTGCATTTTGTGTATTTTTGTAAAAATCAATGGAAATAATTTGTTCTTGGAAGAATAATAATTTGGATATTGCAATGTTGGGAATTATAAAGATGGGTGAATTGATAGAGCACAGTGTTAGGTTTTGAAATAGAGTTCACTGGAATTTAAGAAATATTAAGTTTATTATTTTGTGATTGCAGGAGATCTTTTCGGAAGAGCGTGTCCCAGAAACCAGACGTCAGGAAGCAGCTGGACGACTTCGAGGATCATCGCCCGTATTTTACGTATTGGATCACCACTGTTCAAGTTCTTATTTTGATAATATCGTTAGCGTGCTACGGTTTTGGACCTGTGGGCATGGATCTTAGTCACACATCAGGATTGGTGAGTCCTTCGTGCTCCAAGTTTCTATTTCATTTCACTTTTCCTCTTTTCACGAAACACTTCCAACGACAAAAAATTATTAAATTCAACGCTCTTATAATTTTAATTACTAAAAAAAATCGTCCTGCAATCTTCAATTTCTTTTTTCATTTTCTAAACCATTTATGGTTTGAAAAACTTTAAATTTCCGAAAATTATGTTGAAGGTTCTCGTGACCAGTCTATCGTTGCAACAAGTGGACTACCAGGAACCAGCGAATTTCTGGTTTGGTCCGAGGGCCGCGGATTTGATTCATCTAGGGGCGAAGTTTGCACCATGTATGCGCCGGGACATTAAAATCCTGAAGGAGATCGACGTCTGGCGGGAAAGAGAACGGGATACCGCGTGCTGCATAAGAAACGACGACTCTGGCTGTGTACAATCCAGCAAAGCTGATTGCTCTGTGAGTTGTTGTTTCGTTTTCTGCTCGGAAATTAAATGTAACCCGTATCGAACATCCTTCATCGTGTTTCTCTCGTTCGTGTTTATAATATAACCTTCTCTTTTACGAACCAACTGATCCGGGGACTGAGATCGACCGCTTCAGTAAGTTTCAGTGATGTCAATACGTTGTTCTCTTAAAATTATTTTTTTTCAAATTATAACAACTTTAGAGTAGTCATTACGTATTTATAAATTATTAGTAATTAGTAGTTATTTAGAAATTTAACTCTTC
This sequence comes from Ctenoplectra terminalis, assembly GCA_019453375.1. NCBI lineage: Eukaryota > Metazoa > Arthropoda > Insecta > Hymenoptera > Apidae > Ctenoplectra > Ctenoplectra terminalis. The sequence goes on from SMSQ01025785.1 coordinate 287,229, forward strand.
GGTATTTCCTTTTTTTTATCGATTGACAGATATTATTTCATTATTTTTCAAATCTTTAATTTTTTAATTTAAATGTAAAATTTTTTGAAGATTAAAATTTATGTTGCTCCATTAGATGTTTTTTTATAGATCGTTAAGAAATGATGCGATAGCTAGTGGTTGTTAAATATTATTATAATAAAGTTGTAATCATTTTTCCCAGCTTATATTTCTGTGGTTTTTTTCCAGCATTATAGATATTAATTATATTTTATTTTTTATATAGAGGTGTCTGATGTTGCTAGCATAGGCAATTTTGCATGGAGCTTGAATTATTGTTTTAGAATTTTATTGAATTTTTATTTTGTGTAGAAAAGAGATTGGATTAATTATTCAATGGTGTTTTTGAAATCAATTTAGAATACAATATCTACATGGAAAAAATGGGGACCCGGGGACAGTGGACCAGGAGGACGCATAAGCGGATCGGTTTGTGGATTGGATCCAAAGTTCTGCGACGCTCCAGCGAGCATAGCACCGTATGAATGGCCAGACGACATCACCAAGTGGCCCATTTGTCGAAAAACCAATCCATTCAATCAGCGTTTTAGGTAAATTCGTCATCTAAAACTTCTACTTATTCATTTCTTCCCAAAAAAAAAAAATTGAGGCTCTTACAATTTCAATTTTTCCAATAGAAAATATTTGAAGCTTTTACCTATAAAATAAGTCCTTTGAGAAAAATTTGTATCCGCAATTATTTCAATTGCTTTGCTAGTTCTAGTGTTAACATCCTGCCACACTCATAAAATTTTTGAATCCTCTTCTAAATCTTTTTACATTCTTATAAATTCCAACTAATTTCAATCACAAAATTTTCCCATTAATTATTTTCCTAAATAATATCAAAGAATACTAAAAAATCTAAATCTTACATTCTTTTAAATTCCAACTAATATCAATCACAAATTTTCCCACTAATTATTTTCCTAAATAATATCAAGGAATACTAAAAAGTCTAAATCTTACATTCTTTTAAATTCCAACTAATTTCAATCACAAAATTTTCCCACTAATTATTTTCCTGAATAATATCAAAGAATACTAAAAAGTCTAAATCTTACATTCTTTTAAATTCCAACTAATTTCAATCACAAAATTTTCCCACTAATTATTTTCCTGAATAATATCGAGGAAAACGTTTTGCCTTGCTCAACAGTAGAAACGGAAGTCAACGGGGCAACGTGAACTTCCCAGTGGGCCGATACAAGGACAAGATGGCAGAGCACATGGTCTGCGAGGTGATTGGACATCCTTGTTGCATCGGTATCCACGGAATGTGTCGAATCACCACGAAAGAATACTGTGATTTTGTACATGGTTACTTCCACGAGGAAGCGTCTCTCTGTTCCCAAGTCGAGTGTTTGCACGACGTTTGTGGTATGATTCCATTTCTCCATCCCGAGTGGCCCGATCAGTTCTACAGGCTCTTCACCACCATGTTTCTTCACGCTGGGTACGATTCGAATTTATAAAAAAATATCTCAGAAAGAATCTCAGAAATATTCTGTTAAGATATTTACTATATTATTGCGTGTTTTTTTTTTATTTTTTTTTTTATTTATTCACAGAATTCTTCATCTATCAATCACACTATTGGTTCAATATTTCCTAATGAGGGACTTGGAGAAGCTGACTGGTTCGCTGCGTATCGCTTTGATTTATTTCATCGGGGCACTAGCTGGAAACCTGGCCAGTGCGATATTTATTCCTTACAGAGCAGAGGTATGTCTTTTTAATTACGAATAAAAAAAAAAAAATAAATAAATAAATGAAAGCACAGGTTTGAAGCGGAAAGTAACAGTTACTTGATTCAACTAATTTTAATTAAATTTCATTGCAATTATAAATAGAATGAAAAAAAAAAAAAAGAAACAAGGAAAACTCAGTTTGGAAGCACAAAGTAATAGCTATTTAATTTAACTAGTTTTAATTAAGTTTCCCTGGAAATTAATGCATGAATAATTGAATTTGAAGACCACAGGGTACAAACGTCACAGGAGCAGAATTTTTTTTAATTGAAACGCTTTTAACCAATATTTTTCCAATTTTCCTTTTTAGCTACCAAATTCTATACGTGTCTACAAGACACTAACTTATTTTTCTCCCCTGACAGAATAACGACTAAAAATTAATTCTTACAAAAATTCTGTTCCACAAATTCTCTCCCAACTGTTTACCCATTTAAATTCCACATTTTTCAACAAAAAAAAAGTCCATTTACAACCGAACTTAAATAAAGAAAAAAAAAAAAAAAAAAAAAAAAAAT